>SNQJ01S0101807.1:8781-28857 GCA_010110895.2 Picea sitchensis
TATATATATATATACAGTAGTAATTCTAGTCTATAGAATGAATTCTAGAATTGGCCACACGTATTCTTCATGAAGAAAACAAGGAAGGGAAAAAGAACTACAGTATTCATTCTATAATTTAATTGGGAAAAAATACTTAGTATTAAATCTGGTGACATTCGGTTAGTTTTTATGCTTCACAAGAAAGAACATAATTCATCCATAATAATATTCCAACCTAAATGATAGATACATTCCAATAACTCAATTTAGTCATTTCAAATAGAGAAGGGAATATAATACATATATGTGTCAATTCGCAAGAGAACAAAGGGAACATCCACATTCCTCCCAACCGTAGGATAGGAAGCCAAATCACTTGCCCAATCCACTCCCTAGCCTGACCATGAATCCATAAGGGAGAACTTGAAAACTTCTCCTCAGCAATGTCCTTCAACTCCAACATATTCCTCTTGCCTCACACTCAACCGTAGTGTTCATAACAGCAAGAAAATCCATAGTCTATTTTCCCCAACATACTAGACAACGTCCTACCTCCTCACATATGCTATATAGTAAGACAATCCTTTTTTTCTAGGTCTTTCTTCCCCCTTGGGAATTTTCACAGCTTTCTAAATCCCTGATTTTTAGGGGTTGTCGGTAGCTAAATCTCTAATTTTCCACTTGTAACAATCAGCCCAGAGGTAGTTTCAACATGTTCCCCACTCATGGAGTCATGGTCAGCTGATTTTAACATGGTTGTTCCATTTGTCCTCCTGCAATTAATATAAAATATCATATTCTCATACAAGTGTCATAGTCAAATAGTTAGTTGGGTCAAATCAGATCACTGCCCAACAGTCATAATAATTAATTACAATTATCAAATTCGAAATTCGAAATTTTCATAAATGGCAAAAATTTTCCAAATTCGAATTTACTAAAAATGGAATAATTTTCCTACAATTTTTTTAAATTTCAAAAATACTTTATTTTTTGGGATATCACAAACATAACCATTTAAGAATATAGAAATTTGACATAAGTCAGCCTTGAAAATGTTACATCACATTGCGATAAAATCTTGTATGAACATTGCAATGTGACATGGCATTTAATGAATGTCGTAATGTGACATAGCTATTAACATTATCTGAAAAAAACAATAAATGAATACTTCAATATAGCATAACTCTCAATGAATTTCATTGTGTGAGATCACATTTCATTAACTTTCGAATGTGACAAAACCCTTAATATAGAAAAATTCATGAATATACAAACTACACATACTACAAGAAATATCAAGGCTACAATATATAAATATTAATTATATTCTAAATCTCTTACGCAATGTGCCATAACCATGTTCAGATGTTGTAATCCAACATAACCCAAGAGTAATGTTGTAATGCCACAATACCCTTGATGGATGTCACAATGCAACATCACCTTTGATAAACTTTGCACTGTGATATAACTATTAATAATATTATTAAGCCATTAACCCTCGCCAACCACAATAAAACACCATTGAAAACCATAATGAACAATGACCAACCATGCCCATAAAAAATCAATCAAATTCAATGTGTCATCACCCTCCATGAATATCGCAATGTCATAGATTCTTCTATGAATATCACAATATGACATCACATTTGATCAACACCACAATGTGACATAACTATTCATGAATGTAGAAAGTGGACACAAGTAAACCAAGATGAATGCATGAATGTCACATAGTCATTCTGTAAGATCACGATCAAACGCATCGATATTATAAAGTAATCTAAAATGAATGTTACAATTTGACATAACCATTGAACAATGTCATAACCCACCAAAACTATTTATTAACATTGCAATATGACAAAACCTTTAATAAATGTCATAATGTAAAATCACATTTAATGAACATCACAATGTGACAAAACCTTAGTTTAACATCGTAATATGACATGACATTTGATGAATGTGACAATATAACATAGACATTAATGTGCATTATTATTATTATTATTATAAAAAATTATGTTATAGCATGCCTTGATATGGAGGTTCATGTTCCAAGGGTCTCCCCTTCTTATGCATGCCCCCCTAGCTCACCTTTCAGGACTTTCATGTGGATCCACATCTTTCTTTTTGGATTTCTATGATTTTTTATTATTTTGATTTGGTCTGATCTATGGAAAAGATTTGTGGCATTGGCTCAACCTTGCTAATCATTTGGTGTTCTTCCTTGGCACCAACCCACCAATTTGACTTACGTTGATGTTTCTTAGCTTTCCTTCCTATTTTCAGGCTATGAGCTATCTTATGTCATGTTTCAAAACAAACTCCATCTAAAAGATACATTTTCATGATTTAACTTTTGAGAAGAGGAGGAGTTTTCGTTGAAAACACTTTGTTAAAGTCCATTTTCACACATATACGGACATATGTGGTGATACTGTAGCTTTATGTTTCTTCACTTCTATAATGAAATTTCCCAAAAACATTTCAAATGGCACGAAGAGAGAGTTAACCCCAAAACTGGGAAAATTAGGAAGTATTACTTAAACTAGAGCCAAGGATAACGTATCTGTCAGTGAATAGAAGGAACTGGACCATGATTTCATGCATAAACCAAATCCATGTCTTCAACACTATCAAACATCACAATGAAAAACCCTTTTGTCGATGGAGAAATAAAAACATCACCCTTGATATTTGGCTCCAAGAAATCTGAAATCCATTTGTACACCTCTACACGACGTGTGCACAAGCCAATGAACCAATAAACCAAGGAAGTGGAGCTAGAGATGGGTACCTTGGAAACATCATCTTTTTAGAGATAAAACTAGAGATGGGTGCCTTGGAAACATCATCTTTTACATCTCTTTTTACATCTCTGAAAAGGGACTTATCCAGGAATCCAGAGAAGGGACGAGAAAGCAGGCACCCACAGAAAGAGCCGTCAAGGAATGGCGTGGTTGCCATAGAGGAAAACACCACCATAGCGCCCTAAATGCTAAGAACACTGTTGCAGTGACTACCACAACAGAAAATAGGGATGGACATGCCAAGCCGGGAGGCCAAACAACCCGTGACCACTTACGTAAATGACAAGGATCTGGACTAAGCAACTAGGATTCATAATTAATATATTATTAATAAATATAATCAAAACTCATATCTTAAAATTATATTTTTACAATTATGTTAAACATTAATAATCTCTATTTTATGAATTTAATATATAATTACAAATTTCCAAAAAATAAAATAATTTCATATAATACATAATACTAGAATAATCCCACCAAACTCTAATATTTAATTGTATGTATATAATAATGTTACTCTATTATGTATGATGTGGCATCATCTCCTCGAATTGGTCTTGTTTTGAAAACATAAGAATGTTGGCATTATGTTTGTATTATGTATGATGTAGCACCATCTCCTCGAATTGTTCTTGTTTTGAAAACATAAGAATGTTGGCATTCTGTTTGTCGTGGCATTCTATACGTCCTGCAAGATATCATATTACTTTGCATAAAAATCACTGGAAAATGATAATAAGGAAAAACCATGAGAAAGAAACGTAATTCAAAGAACGCAAAGATCGCTTCAAACACGGTAATGAGTTTTTAATGTTCAAAAAAAATAACAATCGACAATGATTAAATAATGGGAAAGATTAGGAGGATGTGTTATACATATGAATTTAATATATGAGAACAAATTTTCATAAAATAAAATAATCTCTTCATCTAATAATACAGTAATCCTACCTAGTTTTAATATCTACCTTTATATATTAGTTTAAACATATCTATAAATAAAAATGTTTTATTTTATATATTAGTTTGAACATATCTATACATAAAAATGTATACTCTAAACATGTTAAGATTTATTATTATTTTTAATATTTTTTTCTAAAATCTAATTAAAATTTATATTTAATTAAAACATTCATTTGATCTCTCGAAATTGGATTGTTTAGTTGCTTATGTTATTAAAAATCTCATTAGTGTCTTTGTAAAGATTTATTATTATTTTTAATATTTTTCCTAAAATCTAATTAAATTTTATATTCAATTAAGATATCTTTTTAATTTTTAAGAATGACTTGTTACGTTTCTTATGATATTAAAAATCTCATTACTATCTTTGTGAAAATTTATTATTATTTTTAATATTTTTTCCTAAAATCTAGTTAGGATTTATAAGATTTGTATTCAAATAAGATATCCATTTAATCATTTTTGTACCTTGTCAAGATGTATAAAATGCCACAACGAACAAAATGCTAGCGCTCTTATGATTTCAAGGCAGGCCAATTAGAGAACATAATGTCACATCATAATAGAGTAACATTTTTATATGGAATATTATAAATATTTTACAATTTGAATTTTTCTAATTATTATTAGAATTTTAAAATCTAGGTATAGAAAAAATATAACAATTGTTGAAATTGCATTTTTTTTTTTAATTGTAAGATTTATTTATTTTTTTGTAAAAATAGACTCAATACCTTAAAAAAATTAATATCTATAATCAACATCTATTACAATCTCAACAACTAATATTTACAATTTTAACTAATTTTTTTTTAATTTTTAACTGAATTTAAAAATATTAATGGAAAAAAATCAAATCCTAACATGTTTATTTAAACTACATAATTTTGAATTCCCAAATAAATCTGAAATAAAGTGAATACAAAATCTGACAGTCTACTATGAACGGTAAAGATATCCATCCAACCCATTGTTGCCTTATTATAAACTATTAAACAATGTTGACTATTGTTGAAGGGTAAAGACATCCATCCAACAATCGACCATAGTCGACTATTGTCCTGTTTGAAGGGTAAAGGCATCCATCGAACAACGCCGGGCGATAGTTTCGAGTAGCTGAAGGTTGTAATAATTTGTATTTAAAAAAGTTAAAACTCAATCTAAGATGTTGTCATATTCTATAAAGTATATTTTTTAATAATTTTATTTAAAATAGGATTAATTCTTTTAGTATAAGTATATTTTTAGATTAATTTTGTTTATAAGTATATTTTTTAATAATTTTGTTCAAGATCGAATTAAAAATTGTTGGACTTTTAAATTGGAGTGATTGAGTTTATATAATTTTAATGTCCAAAAAAAATTCCAGAATGTTGAATCCATTTATACATTCAAAAATACAATTAAAATATATTTAACTCAAATTCTGTTGAAAAAATTGAAAAGATCTAAACAGCCAAATTTCCCTAACAAATTCTGTTGAAAAAATTGAAAAGATCTAAACAGCCAAATTTCCCTGACCCCAATAAAGAAAAAGGTGTCATTGTAATTGAGAGTTCCTGACTTTTACACTTACATCATCCCTGTGTCACATCTCTGTTAGTTGCTGGTGCTGTGCACTAGAGACGTGAAGTGCATCATTTCAGCACACTTGGATTCGGTGCAACTGTTATATGCTTAAATATAGTTTTTCTTACCAAATGAAGTTAAAATCACTTCCACTAAACTTGAATGGGCGAGAGGATACCCAAAACTTATAACCAGATCTTCATTGTATAACACACCATCTACGAGATTAAAACATCCCTAATAAATCAGCATCTAAGTTATAGCAAAAACAGCCATGCCAGGAATATATTATCGTTTTTAAACACACTTTAGAAAAGAAAAGGCAGGGATATGCAAGTTGCAACCCTTCTTAYTATTATAAAACTGTAGCAGAATACGCATCTTTCTATAATCGATGGCTTTCTTCTTATTATAATTACACTCGCTGAATACATAACACGCTATACTTCATGTCCAGCACAAGTTACCGTCCATTGCTGTAGCCGGGAACGCATCATCGCCGACCACCGCCTCCTCCCGGACCCCCGCCTCCTCCGCCGCCGCCTCCCGGACCACCGCCGCCTCCACCTCCTCCCCGACCACCGCCGCCAGGGCCTCCGCCTCCCGGACCACCGCCTCCTCCACCTCCTCCCCGACCACCGCCGCCAGGGCCTCCACCTCCTCCCGGACCTCCGCCTCCTCCCCGACCACCGCCGCCAGGGCCTCCGCCTCCGCCCCGACCACCGCCGCCTCCTCCCGGACGTCCGCCGCCTGGTCCGCCACCTGGGCCTCCGCCTCCTCCAGGACCGCCGCGTCCATTACCATCGTCAAGAAGACCGTCACCTTTTCCAACGACGTGACCACCGCCGGCGCCATGATCTATTGATGCCTCCACCGAATAGCGGACATCGCTCAGCATCGTGAGGCTCAATGAAAGTAAAATGGCGAGCACAAGAGAGAAATACATAATCATCGTGGCACGAGGCAGCTTCATTGTTGCAGGGTATAACTCACTAATTCTTGCAGGGTATAACTCACTACACTTGCTGAAACAACATACCTCTGTAGTTAATTTGAACAAGAGAATGTGAATGAAATGCATCAGTAGCCCTCATTTATAATACTCGGCCTTCACTCCTTTCAACCCCATTTTGTTTTCTTGTGTAATGTATCTGTCGTTAACACGTATACAGTGAGTGAAAGTCAATATATTGTCATTTAACTATTAATCCTGGATAGGTATCTAAATCGAGCCTGCCTCTTTGTTACTTCAGATATTGCCATGATCTGCTACATGGCAACCAAACCGCCTTAAACTATGCGCAATGGCCAACAAAACTAATCTATGACCAGATATTGTCTATTAAAATCGCATGTGCAAGTCTCTTTCACTTCACTTCGTTCAAATTTTGCCAAATATTGTCAATTAATATAGCATGGTGAAGTCTCTTTCACTTTATTTCCCCGAGTCCAAATTTAACCGCATCTGGTCTACGCGAATACAGATTTTGTTTTTATGTTTTTTAATTAAAGCATCAAGATAAACATAGATTGAAGCCACCACAGGTACGTTTACAATGAATTAAAACAAATAATAATAAATTGTTAAAACAAATCCACAGCACAGTAAAATTGTGACATCCAGGACAATCTCCATAATGATCAATTCCGTGTACTGTAAATTAGAAACAATCTGATATATATTACCGTGTGCCGTGACTTCCACGTTGTTGATAGACTTTCATTCAATTCATTATATATTTATATACTGCGATCCGATCTATATTATATTAACGCGTATCTTCAAGTAAATAAGAAATATAACCAATGGACTTTAGAACCTTCTATAANACACACCATCTACGAGATTAAAACATCCCTAATAAATCAGCATCTAAGTTATAGCAAAAACAGCCATGCCAGGAATATATTATCGTTTTTAAACACACTTTAGAAAAGAAAAGGCAGGGATATGCAAGTTGCAACCCTTCTTATTATTATAAAACTGTAGCAGAATACGCATCTTTCTATAATCGATGGCTTTCTTCTTATTATAATTACACTCGCTGAATACATAACACGCTATACTTCATGTCCAGCACAAGTTACCGTCCATTGCTGTAGCCGGGAACGCATCATCGCCGACCACCGCCTCCTCCCGGACCCCCGCCTCCTCCGCCGCCGCCTCCCGGACCACCGCCGCCTCCACCTCCTCCCCGACCACCGCCGCCAGGGCCTCCGCCTCCCGGACCACCGCCTCCTCCACCTCCTCCCCGACCACCGCCGCCAGGGCCTCCACCTCCTCCCGGACCTCCGCCTCCTCCCCGACCACCGCCGCCAGGGCCTCCGCCTCCGCCCCGACCACCGCCGCCTCCTCCCGGACGTCCGCCGCCTGGTCCGCCACCTGGGCCTCCGCCTCCTCCAGGACCGCCGCGTCCATTACCATCGTCAAGAAGACCGTCACCTTTTCCAACGACGTGACCACCGCCGGCGCCATGATCTATTGATGCCTCCACCGAATAGCGGACATCGCTCAGCATCGTGAGGCTCAATGAAAGTAAAATGGCGAGCACAAGAGAGAAATACATAATCATCGTGGCACGAGGCAGCTTCATTGTTGCAGGGTATAACTCACTAATTCTTGCAGGGTATAACTCACTACACTTGCTGAAACAACATACCTCTGTAGTTAATTTGAACAAGAGAATGTGAATGAAATGCATCAGTAGCCCTCATTTATAATACTCGGCCTTCACTCCTTTCAACCCCATTTTGTTTTCTTGTGTAATGTATCTGTCGTTAACACNCTTGCTGAAACAACATACCTCTGTAGTTAATTTGAACAAGAGAATGTGAATGAAATGCATCAGTAGCCCTCATTTATAATACTCGGCCTTCACTCCTTTCAACCCCATTTTGTTTTCTTGTGTAATGTATCTGTCGTTAACACCTATACATTGAGTGAAAGTCAATATATTGTCATTTAACTATTAATCCTGGATAGGTATCTAAATCGAGCCTGCCTCTTTGTTACTTTAGATATTGCCATGATCTGCTACATGGCAACCAAACCGCCTTAAACTATGAGCAATGGCGAACAAAACTAATCTATGACCAGATATTGTCTATTAATATCGCATGTGCAAGTCTCTTTCACTTCACTTCGTTCAAATTTTGCCAAATATTGTCAATTAGTATAGCATGGTGAAGTCTCTTTCACTTTATTTCCCCGAGTCCAAATTTAACAGCATCTTGTCTACGCGAATAAGATTTTGTTTTTTATGTTTTTTAATTAAAGCATCAAGATAAACATAGATTGAAGCCACCACAGCTATATCTTCAGACGTTTACAATGAATTAAAACAAATAATAATAAATTGTTAAAACAAATCAACAGCACAGTAAAATTGTGACATCCAGGACAATCTTTAATTCCGTGTACTGTAAATTAAAAACAATCTGATATATATTAACGTGTGCCGTGACTTGCACGTTGTTGATAGACTGTCATTCAATTCATTATATATTTATATACTGCGATCCGATCTATATTAACATGTATCTTCAAGTAAATAAGAAATATAAGAAATATAACCAATGGACTTTAGAACCTTCGATAAGGCAAGCACAGAATTAGATTAGTATACGTGTCTCTGTGCCGTTGTTATATTATGTTACGATGTGTTTAAGTTCTTTGGTATGAAATAGTTAATAATTGGACCTCCATAGATAAGCAAAGAAAAAGGAAAAAATCAAATATTTTGATTTATATCTCAACCAAAAAAAAATGTCAAATCTTCTGATTTACATCTTACGTTATAACTGGAACTTTTTGTTTTGTTAGAGAAACGTGTAATAAAGACCTGATTGCACAATTTCATAGGTTAATTGCCTATTATTTTCTCTGCCTCGTTTTGATTGCCTACTGTCTTACCGACTTTCTTTGTCCTTTGTGCTATTAGGCTAAATTTGTTTCTTGTGAACCATTTGTCGTTGTGCAAGTAGTTGCCCAGACTAGATTCACCTGCTGGGCAACTCGACATGACATTTTCTTAATACAATCAACTTTCCCTTATTTGCGTTAAATAATCTGTGTCTAAAGCCTGGAAAGTGAGAATGCATTCTATGTCAATCATGTTCACATATCTCCCTTCATGATCAACATGAATGCACTTAATTCCGTTCATAAATTGTATTTTACTGTGTTAGGAAACACTTTATTCTGTTGTATTATTAGGAAACACTTAGAATATTTTGATTGGCAGTGCAACGGCATGGTTTTTATACTTTTAATATTCCAATTAATTAAGTTAAGATATTAAACTTAACTTTCCCAGTGGATGAGCAGAACCGTGTTAAGAAACACTCTATTCTGTAGCATGTAGTATTATTAGGAAACACTTAGAATATTTTGATTGATTGGCAGTGCACGGCACGTTTTTTATACTTTTAATATTCCAATTAATTAAGTTAATATATTAAACTTCACCTTTTTTTTTGTGTGTGGATGAGCAGTACTAACTTTGCGAATGTAAACCATTTGAGAAATAATTTTTGTTGTCCAATTACAGCATTTACAAATATTCAAATATCATTTTAATATTGTGATTGAGTGGAGTGGCGTGCCCGAGGGGTCAAATATTCAACCATCAATATCATTTTAATAGTGTAATTAAGTGGAGTGGTGGCCCTGAGGTGTCAAATACTCAACCATCATTATACTATTGTCATTACGTGGAGATGTTGTGAGTACCGATGAACTTCAAAGCTCATTTTACCAGAAACATTTTTCTTAAAATATTTATGGTGTTTGTTTTAGTGTAACTATTCATTTATTTATTTGTAAATTCATTTATTTATGTGTAAAGAAGATTTTAAATTATGAAAAATGAAGTTAATATATCGATTCATATTATATTATCATATTTAACATTATTTATAAAGAGGATTTTAAAATTATGAAAAATGAAGCAAATATATGGTTTCATATTAAGGGGAGATATAATTTTTAATTATAGAGATATACTTATTTTGGGGATTGTAAGGGGGTTTTGTTATAGGAATTTCTAGGGTTTTATACACATTAGTGAGGGGGTTTTGAGCAAGAAACCGTGATGCCTACACAAAGGAAAGGTCAATGGAGATACACTAAATAGATGATCATGTCTAGACAAGAAATTAATTTGGAATAAATAGATCAAATCTACATGAAAAAATAGTTTTCCATAGATAAAAAAAACATCTAGCATCACCCTACTCATGGAGACTAAGTGCAAGGTAGTCATTAATGGTGTAGCACTACCTAGTTCGTGGCTGACAAAGTTGATAAGGAATGATATATTTATAATTATTGTCATCCCAACAAATGCCAAATGAAGGAATTCTCTATGAAAAATGAATCAACAAGGCTCATGGCTTAGTGTATATTGGAAAATAGATTGGGATTAGTAGTTTATCAGTAGTGAGATGTGCAAATTTCCCTTCTTTTCTCTCTCAAATCTATAGTATGATCACCTATTCACCATGATAATCACCTCATGACATACATTGTAAGCAAATTTGGTCAATGTCAATGAAGTTGGAAATTTTCCTCGCCATGTAGGCATGGATCCTCTTATCCACTATAAGAGATTTTGCTTCAAAATGTGCGAGGAAAGATTAACTATATACTAAATATTAAGTTACAGAGTTTGATTGGCTCTTTTCAACAACAAAATACACTTATGTAGCAAAATTATATATTTAAATTGAGGATTAATGCATTTGCTAAGTTTTAAAAGTAGATGTTAGCAAAATAATAAGCTAATATTGATACATAGGACTCATTAACTAGAAATATTGTATCAATAATATTGTACTAAGAAACAAAGGACTCATTCTACCTAAAGGACAATAATAATGTCTCTAGATTGTATTGAGCCTTGGGACTACAATCTCTTTCATTTCTCCTAATGAGAGTGCCTTCAAGTCTAAATGATAAGAAAATAGGAATGGTTTATTGCATAGATTACTTGCCTAAATATTATTGCAAAGACAAGATATATATATATATATATATATATATAAGGTCAAATATCTAAAGGAAAAAGAGTTATGACTTGAGGCAATTCACCTTTCTAAGTCTATAAATAGATATACATATACATAAACCCTTTCTCAGTGAATGCATGACTATGTATTAGATTGAGGAGAGGGGTGAAAGTAGTATAACACCAAGGCTTTAAATCCAAGGCTATCTTACTACAGTTGCATATCCCTTTTTTGGGATATCAATGCATGTATTTGCTTATATTTGGGTTATTTTTGTGATTTGTGAGCTTATAAGAGTTATTTTGTGTCTTTGTAATAGGGGTAGAAGTAAAAAGGGGTATTAAAAATGCCATGAAAAAAATGGATACTTAGGACATCTAGTAAAAATAGGGGTTTTTTTATTGGAAAGATGTATTGAGAGGGGGGTTTCAACAAACGGATTTTCGAAGGTATTTACCAAAATTAGGGGAATTCATTAATATCCCAGAAGTGAATGTATTATTCCATAGATTCATTGAGTGAAGCCTCATTGGGATATCAATGCACTTGTTTACTTGTTTTTGTTTTTTTTTGTGATTTGTGGACTTATAAAAGTTATGTCATTTCTCTTTGTTAGAGGTAGAAATAAAAAGGGGTATTAAAAATGCCACAAAAAATGGATGAATAATATTTCTAGTAAAAATAAGGTTTTTTTTAATTAGAAATATGTATTGGGAGGGGGTTCAACAAAATGATTTTGGAAGGTATTTTCAAATATCCAGTGAAATTAGGGGAATTCTTTAATATCCCATGAATGAACGTGATATGTCATGGATTCATTGAATGAAACACCCATGGTTCCAAAGCTATGTTTAATGTATCAAATATTTATTTTAAATTAAATACAAATCCTCTTTTGTGGTATGAAAATTTAGTAGGTTATGGCCTTCTACTTCATATTTGTACCAATGAATTTATTCATCCTGGACAAAGGATCGTGTGATTTATCTCTTCTCTAAGGGTTTCTTTATTGCTCAATTTTATAATCTTGTTGATTATCAAAAAGTATTAGATGAAGGCCCCTAGTTTTGGGACAATTTGGATCTTTTTGTTACACCATGGTTTCCCTCTAAATCTAAATCAAAAATATGGAAAGAATGACCTATGGGGTTTACCTAGATCACCTACAATAGTCTATATCTACTCCTAGCTAGCTACTCTTTGTATAGTCAAACAATCACTTTGATAATTCGTTCCTCCACATGTCTGAAACCCCCTCTTATGAGGTTGAATTTGACTCCCATAATGATAAAAATTAGTTCTACTACTCTATTGTGTTTGTTAAGTATGTATCATTTGTGGCCTATATGGAAGTCTCTAATTCCCTATCAACAACCTCGAAGTACTCATCACATGTCCCCTTGATGCATCCCTATGTCCTACCACAAGTCTCGATGCACTAGCTCATTGAGAAACCTATCTCTCTACACCTAACCCTGAAGGTCTCGATGATATCATTTGACCACCCCCCATGAGTTCTTCCTCAGTTATAATATCCCTTTGTATAACATCATGTAATGTGTAGGGCACCAATTTTCTATACTTTGATTCAATGTTATACTTCAGTATATAAAAAAAGTTGTTAACCTACAACTTCTCTATGTTTAGGTGTTGTGCATACCTTAGCAACTCCATAAATCTGGCCTCATATTCTGGTACTAACATATTGTTCTTTTTTAATGAGTTAAAATCATTTATATATCTCTCAATCAACTCCTATGAGAGGCAGAGTTCTCTTAAACACTCCTTAAATATATCCCAAGAGAGATCAAATACATCTATCCCCAACTATGGAAAAAAATCTTCCACAAAATCAAAGCACTTCCCTTTAAATAGAATATACCTATATGCACTTTAAGATTCACTACTACATATGGGCTCAATATTTGACAAAACCTTCCGACAATAAGGATAAAATTAATCATAGTGTCGCAAATTATGACATAATTATCAAAATTTTAATCATTTTTTCTAAGCACCCGAATGTTTGTCATATTTGTGATGTACTGCTAGAAATGTCCATCTTGTGATGATTGTTTATCACTCTATCAACATAACTAGATAATTCCAACTACCCATTTGAAAATGATTAAACGGTCACTGACTTGATCAACTTTGGCATAGTCAAGTTTCGTCGGAATATCGACTAAGGTGAGTGATTTCGACTATTTTGGTGTAGGTGCAACAATTATAAAATATTTTTCTAGTCATTGTTTGTTTCATGAATTATTAGTTTGTTTTCTATGCGTTACTTGCCTTAGATTCAATTCTTGATTTACATAGCTCGAATTTTGTACTTTAAAGGTTAGAATTTTTTTATATTTCTTTGTCTCCTTTTAAATACCCACATTGGATGCCTAACCCTTAGACCCTCTTTTATTTGGGGACAATTTTTTTCCTAGGAAATAAGTATGAACATGTCTAATCAATTTGATTTAATTACTATACAGTTTGTCTTGGTCTAGTACTCTTTTATTATTTGACTTTATTACTTTATTATAGTGAAGCTTTGAAGCTTATGTGGTAAAAATGTATGGTTTTGATTTCTTGATTATTTTTTTACTATTTTTATAAACCTTTAATAAATCTATGGTGACAATGGCTTAATTCTCTAGTACATATGGGGTCAATATCCGATGACATTTGTACTGTAAGAATATATTTATATATTTTACTTATATTGCTTCAGTTGATTTTTTTGTAAATATAAGAAATCCCAATGCCGAGGATTACACTTGAAGAGAGTGAAAGGATGTTTGCTAGGTTAAGGGGAGCATTGGAGGCACAGGGTGATGGGAAATTTTATTACCCTTGCAATCAATGCAGGGGATTTAATAGAAGAAGACTTGTAAGAAAAATAATTGAAAGACATTGTTGGAGGTATGGACATTGTGAAGAGGGATATAAATATCATCCCATGGTAAGTTAGTCATTATATATGTCTTTGTATTGAGTGGTGTGTGTGTGTGTATATATATATATATATATATATATATATATATACTCTATATATATATATATATATATACTCTATATATTATATACACTAATTTTATTGATTGTTTGTAATATATATATTATATACACTAATTTTATTGATTGTTTGTAATTATAAAGATAAATCATCCTAGGTGTGTAGCACCGGATAATGTGCCTAATAGTAGTAGAAATACTATTGCACAGATTGTGGAAGATGGTATGGATATTGAATGTCAAGTCAAACCTATGGAAGAATATGACACCAATAA
The DNA here is from genome assembly GCA_010110895.2 of Picea sitchensis. Taxonomy (NCBI): domain Eukaryota; kingdom Viridiplantae; phylum Streptophyta; class Pinopsida; order Pinales; family Pinaceae; genus Picea; species Picea sitchensis. Next base: position 23,423 of record SNQJ01S0101807.1, read on the forward strand.
TACTATTGAGTTGAATGATGGGACAAATAGATTCATCTAGGACATCTTTTCTTCTATTGATGAGGAAAACTTTGATGATATTCATTATGTACATTTTCTTGAGAAGGCACAACAACCCCTTTATGAAGGCTCAAGAAAAAATATTTGCTCTGTTATAATGTTGTTGGTAAACTTGAAGGTATTGAATGGTTTTTCAAACACTTGTCTCACACAGGTCCTAAAGTACGTAATATAATTCATCACATATTATTTGTAAAGGTCGAATTTTTTCTATTTTTAGTGTCAATTAATGTTTAAATTAAGGATGCAATATTTATGATTACTATTATTCACATTAACTAGTCATTTTTAATGTTGTATATTGTTAAGTGAATTTTTCTTACCACCGTCAAATAATTTACCTTTCACATACCAAGAGTTGTGTTCCATTATGAAAGATATTAAATGGATTATCAGGCTACCGATGCATGTCTGAATGATAATATTATATATTATGTACAATGTGCATCGGAAGAAAAATTCCCACAATGTCAAATCTATAGATATCAAACCGATCAAGTAACAAAAAAGGTTCCTCACAAGGTTCTTTTTCATATTTTGATAATTCCATGTTTGCAGCGACTATTGAGGTGCTAAAACATAGCACATTTTATGGATTACCATGAACAGAAAAAAAGTGAATATGGTGTTCTTTAAATGCATGTAAATGGTTTTTCATTTAGGAACATCCAAGAAACATGGTCAATTTTTAAAGAATAACCTCGTAATGTTAGGATTTCATTAGCAGTTGACAGTATCAATCCATTTGATAAGATCAGGTCTATTTACTTAGTGTGGCCTATTTTTGTTATAAACAACAATATTCCTCCTTTGATTTCAATAAATATGGATCACACAATGTTAGCAATGATTGTTCCAGGTATTTGTTTACAAAATTTGTTTCAACGTTGCAATTTTTTATCTTATTTGTTGCATAATTTCTTACACACACACACACAATTATGTGTATTTTCAACCAATTAGGTAAGTAAAAAATGAAATATATGATTGTATATATTGAGCCTCTTGTCGAAGAGATACTAAATTTATGGGATGGGATCACTATGTACGGCATCTCTAGAAAAATAGGGAAAAAGTTATTTCAATTCCATGGAATACTTACATGGAAAATTCATGATACCCTAAGGATAACACATTTTTGTAGTATGTAACATACTACTGCACTTTAATAATATATAAGTTTATGAAAATATGATGCAAGCTTATTAAATATTAATTCGTTGTTATATAAATAATACTAACATTAATACATATCTTGCAAGTCTTCAAACAAAGGATAAATTTGCATGTCGAGTTTGTAGTCCTACGATGAAATATCGCCATTCAAGAAGTATAGGAAAGGAGGTGTTTGATGAGTATAGGCACTTCCTCCCTAATAACCATAGGTATCGAACTACAGGGAAACATCTTTTCAATTTGAAAGAAGAGATTAGAATAAAACCACAAAGAATGACACCTTAGCTATGGAAGTTGGAATATAATAGAAATTGTTAAGGTAATCAATTAGTCTATGTATCATATATATTTATAATGTTTTAGAATTTTAATTTGTATTGAATTATGTTTATTGTATCTAACAATTATTGGTGTAATATCATTTATTTTTCATAAATGTCGCCAAGGCATTAATGGGTTTCCACAAGGATTGAAAAATTACCCTATACAATGCATATCGGGAAGAATGTAACAGAAACATTGTGGAGAATCTTAGATGGAAGGAATGACAAAGAAAAAATTGTCAAAATTTGTACTGGCATTTAGGAAGCCAATCATGCAATGCAAAATGTGATTTATTCAAATAGCAATGGACACAAAAATAGTATTCCATAGTTATTTATAGAGCAGTAAAGCAATGTCGTAAAAGAGATCATTCGAAAAATTAAATTTCCCATGGGATTTGGTCAAACATAAAGAATATCTTAACGAAGAAAGGTGAATTTGGTGGGGTTAAAAATCATGAATGCCATACCTTCACTAAGGTAATTATTTTGGTAGATTTTTATATTGGTAATTATACTTCATTTTAGTATTTTAAATTTGTTTTATTTTCAAAAAAATAATGATCCCCTTTTTTTGTTACAGTATGTTTGACTTTTATCTCTCCCTGACATATTTGACAACAATGTAAAACAATTTATATATAATCTTGGAAAATACGTGAAGTAAATAATGATTTGTATGAAAAATATTTGTTGTTGAACTTGTCGGCATCTTTTTGTTTTCCTTGGAATTCTTCATAGGGAAACCCATCGAGCACTTCCCCTCATTTTGAGGATGGTACCCGAGGTAAACAAGATTTTGTTGAAATCCAAGGATTTTATGATGGCTTACTCATTTAAGAGCATAACATGTCACTTGTGGGAATTGAACCTCATTGGGTGGGGGGACACCGCTCAACACCAACCACTTGGGCTAAACCCAATTGACTTGTCGAAATCTATTTTACTTGCAATGTATATACATTATTGTTGAAACCTATGATTTTCTTTGTTATATGATGTGTAGGTGGTTTTCATCTAACCAAATCCATAAAGAAGATATTAAATATTGGAGGAGAGAAATTCCTCGTCTAATGTGTGAAATGCAAAATTTTCTCAACTAATGCTTTGGTTTCCTTGTTACTTTCCATCTCGATTTATTTTAGCATCCTGGCCTCCCATGTTTCCCAATTTATCTTCAGGTGATGAAACCTTTGAGTCCTTCCCACCAAGTGGTCACTAATCCTTCTCACTATTGTTTAATGAAACATCACCTTTTTTTGGGTGAGAGGATTCATTCTTTCCTAGGTGGGAAGTATCATCCTATTCATTTCCATCTTTCATTATTCCCACATTTTTTCTTCTTTGATGGGTTTGTTGGATTTTCCTTTGTACTAGAATAACTTCTCCCCCTTTCTCTTCATCTCTTGTCATATCAATGACCTCATCATGCTTCATGGAAGTGGTTGGTTTTTTCTAGTCCTTCTCAAATTTATGCTCTTGTTCAGCATTTTCCTTTTCTAACCACTTTAACTCCTCTTTTTTATGTTGTTTCTCTACTTCTTCATGTATATTTTTTAGCTCATCGACCCATTCTTGCTCCTGATTGAGCTTGAATTCCTCTTCTTGTTGTCAGGCCTATTCATCCTGGTCTCTTTTCCTCTTCTCCATGAATTTACGATCCCTTTGTTTCTTTTATGATTTCTTCCTTTTCTCAAAAAGTGCTTCTTGTGTTGCATCTTCTTCATTTTTCTTTCTTTGTTCCTCTTGAAATATTGTTTATTCTAATTGCTCCTTCAGGATTGTTTATTGGTCTACCTGTAAACCTTGTTGTTCCTTTTCTACTATGAGCTCTTCCTGTCCTCCTTGTTTCCCTTTATTATTCCCCTTGCTAGAAGAGACTCCAATATTAACCATTTTTATTTTCTCCTCTATGGGTAAAGAGGAAAAAATAGTTATGTTTGAGTTGGCTCTTCCCTTCTCAACTTCATACTAGTCTTAGGAGTTCTCAGTGAATAGTTCATCTTATTGCTTTTCATGAGCATATTTCAAAGTCAATACCACTTTCTTTGCACGCCTTGGAACTAGTCCTTTGGGATCATGCTTATTATTCCCCCCTATCATAAACATGTATTCTAAATGCATATGGCCTTCTTGCTTAGCATGTTTATCATATTTGACCAAATAGTGCCCTATTGTTGACGCTTGAATCCGTCAGGATCGAAACGACAACCTCATGAGGATATGAATCCCCCTGCATTTTTAAAGAGGTGGTTCTCCTCTTTGGATAAAATATATGTATTTGAATATATTGGATTAGGAGAGTGCTAGGAAGAAAACCCTAAATATTTATTGCTTGAGATTATGAAATAAAATGGTTCTTCAATAACCTGAATATAATATTCATGTGCAACAAAAGTATTTTTACAATAAGAAAATATTGAAGGAGGGATTCAACATCATAATTAAATTGTGATCAACATCACACACGATCTTATTAATCATATATAAATACATCCGTGTCTTCTTAATGAAAAATAGGAGAGAATAATTTGATCATCTCAAATAATTTTAAAAGAGTTCTGCTATCAAGATCAAAAGATAATTTGATAGGTCAACCTCAAATATCTCATACTTAAAACTCAAAGTTACAATATACAGTCAAGTCAACCCTGGAGCAATTCTTTGTGGATTTTATTCATGAAAATTGTTCTTCAGTACAAAATCTTTGATAGTCATTTATATGGCTATAAATACTTCATGATCATACAAGAAAAATATTTTGGAAGAATACAAGAAGAACACTCAAGAACTCAGCCTTGTTCCCAATTTAGAGACTCAAGCATAAAGCTATGAGAAATGGTGTAGAAGAATATAAAGAGTAGAGAATATGGAGATTTGTTTTCTTTAATCAGAAGTTTGGTTTTCTATTCATGGCTGCAACTTTTTCTTCATCTGATCTTCTGCCCTGTCCCTCTGACAATTCTGATTCTTGGGAAAATAAAGGAAAAGGAAAAGGAATGTGAATGTGAAAAAGAATAAGGAAAAATGGTTAAGTGTGGAAAATGGTAAGGGGAATATGAAAGTAATGAGACAATGGGAAAAATGACTAAGTATAAAATGAGATAATAAGTAGAGGTGAAGGGAAAGGAGAGGAAAGAACATTTAACTTAGAACATTTTTCATGTTTCTTATTGTAATACCTCCATTGGAATTCTGGATAGAAGTATGCGTATCTTGTTCATGGAGACTCAGATTTTGATTCTAAAAAATTCATGGAGAAGTTGATACCGAGGGCTATGCAATGAACATATAATAGTTCAAAAATCTTCATCTTCCAATATCATTTTTATTATTATTATTCGAGGAGAGGGAACATATAGGTGATCAAATTTTGGTCAACAAATGGCTCCAACTGCGGGACAGTGACTCCCTGTTGGTTGCTGAGAAAACCAGAATCTCAAGACCAATTACCTTCTCTATTGGGCTATGGAGTCATATTCAAATAAATTCTTGTAATTCTTCTTATTTCATAGAGTTACCTTCAAGTTTGAATACCTTATTGTGAAACAATGAACAAAAATATGTACATACATGATCTACCTACCCTAACTTACTTGAAAGAAAGGGGCACCTTAGGTGTAGGTAGATTTCCAATGGATCCATTCAATCATCCAACTGACTTGTATAATGAGCTCATGAATTGGGAAATATGTTGAGGCCACTACCAAATGATCAAAAACATGCCCAAAGTATATTATCATGAGACTGAGCAAGATGTGCTTGAAATCTGATTGTATTGCTTGGCCAACAATGCTTTGGAACCATGATTCAATTAAATCAACTTTTATTTGCTCAAGAATGTTGTGTTCTTTGATTGGATAAGGAGTTTCCAAT
>SNQJ01S0101807.1:28867-42074 GCA_010110895.2 Picea sitchensis
CATTGTGGTGTACTCTCTGCAACATGACTACTACCAACATCTACTGCAAGAGCCGACTAAATCATAGCTAAAAAATCCTATATAAGAAAGAAAAAAAAAAATTTGATTAGAAAATGCAAAAGTTATAAACATGAAACATTCATAATTGAACTTACGACAAAAAAAAAAACACTTTAAGATATGGTTATTACCTTATATTGTTTAAGGTCTTCCTTCAACTGCTCTATCCTTTCTTTAGTTTCTTGGTTTTGATCTTTACTTACAATCAAGCGAAGGATTTCTCTGTTCGTTTTTCTGATGATTTTGTTGATTGTAACCATTATGTTGGGGTCATCCAACAAGTCGTTGTCGACCCAATCATCACAACCATGGCCCGTGGACTACATATTTCAATAAAGAAAAGTTGTTTTCAATTATATAAACAAATAATAAATTTCACATTAAATATAATTCAGAAATGTTAATCATATGCCTGTTCTAGGGGGGCTAGAGATTTTCCATGATCATCCTGCCAAGAATTAGGTGTTAGAAATCAATAAAAAATGAAATGACTCATGAAAACTCACAGAATATGATGTGCATTATAGTGAAGTGCATTGCCTATAATTTACCTTTTTTGAGGGGTCAGTTGGTGTTTTTCCATGATCAACCTACCAAGAATTAGGTGTTAGAAATCTATAACAAATGAAATGAATCATGCAAACACTAATATTATTATGTGCATAATATTTAGGTGTTATAAATCCATAACAAATAAACATCATGAACAACGATAAATTTACAAACAATGGGAATTCAAATTTACAAACTGCACCACATCACATCATGATAAGTAAACATAATAGATTTCAAATTACCGCCCCCATAATATCAATGTCCATATGTATTCGATTCAAGTTGTAATCAATCAACAACTCATCCCCTGCAATTATTGATTTTAATGCGCATACGAATACACGGTTTCGTTCCCGCCCCTCAAATATGCAATTGGGTTGCTTATTTGTTGTCCTGGGTCGTGTACTATTTATAAACCTTGCAATATTGCCCGATGCCTTTGGCATTCCGTCAATATACATAGACCCTCCTTTGTTTCTATCGTTGTCTCTTAGTTGTATATAATTTGCAGCCACTCCGTATATCCGCATACCTCACATATATTGGACTAGCTTCATCCAATCTCTATAATTGTAACAAGGCCCAACATACTCCATAAATTCAGTTATTCCTCCGTCAAAAACCTTTATGCCATCCATGGAAAATATCCCCAAGCCATGTAAAGATGATGGAGCAATGCAAAATATCCTCTCATCCAGACAAAAATCAGTGTTTACTTGAGGAAGGTCCTTGGGTACCCATCGTTTCACTAAATGTTTGTACCTCAAGGGCACCTCGATGTCGTCTATGCTCTCAGCATCATAAGAGAAGGACCCCCCTTCATCAAGAAACAATTCCATGCATCTATGGAATTTTCTTCTGATCTTTTCACCTCTAGTTGCTCTTCGTCTACCTGAACTTTCCTCGCTCGATGAAGACAGATCTGACAAATACATGTTTGGTTGTACCTGTAGTCCATCGAATGAGCGAGAAGTTAAGAAGAATGCCCCTTTCAATTCTAGTAATGATAATTGTGTAGGATACAAGAATGACAAAAGGCAAATAACAAATATGCGTTCTTCTTAAATGGCAGATTGATCAAATCGTATTATAAGGGTCATATTGATCAACTCGTATTTGTGATGTAGAGAGACCAAGTGACATATCAAATTGGTTCAACAAAAAGMAACGACTCTGCACAAAATAAGGCCACAATTAATAATAAGCCTCGAGTATGGATATGGTTGGGATATCATTCTCATGACCTCTTGGCCATGTGTTATGTTCATTGTTATATTTATTTTTAGACACTATCTATTTGGCATTGGCCCTATCTCTTACTACTTGGAAAACAACATTTTGGGTAGTTTGTGCATGTGATCTAACCTAGGAACCCATGTTTATTCTTATTTATACTTGTCGATTCCTGGCTATATTAATGCTCACTTTATTTTGATGTCATTTATGTAGGCCTAAACTTTATTTTCAAATGGGAATTATTAGTGTCAAACCCTTAAGTCAACTAGTTTTTGTGAATATTGTTTGTTCTTGGGTTCGCTCATTGCATCACTATTTTGAGACGATCATGTTTATGTGTTTTAGTTGGGCTTGTAGTCATGATTAACCTATGGGTAAGACTAGAAATGATAGGATAATAAAGGTATGATAGGCTATGATTAGGTGACTAGGCTATGATTAGGTTGGAATTCTTCTCAGTTTTGACATCATCTTACATAGTTGTTCTCAAATGGTAGTGGTAGATGTAGGTGTTTTCTGGAAATCCTCTGAATTTTCAGACTCATATACACAGATACATACATACATGTTTTGCGACCACAGTCAAAATTCACCATTGTCGTCCACAATCAATAAGTTTATAATGATATAAGAAAATTTAGAATAGAGGGGGAAATCCATGCGTATAATGCCTTAGAAATATATAATAGAGAGCACATAGATGTAGTTTAACATAACTAAGGATACAATAAGAAGGGTGTAGGCATTGTATTGTAAACTCATCTTTGGATTTCCTTTCCATTCCATTCCAACAATTACAAGTGATGAAGAATCTGAAATGGGCTTCTAGTCACAACAGATCATCTAATTCGACTTTTCATTTTGAAGCAAAGCAAACCAAGACATCCAGAGTGTAGACACATGTGTGGCCATTCAGATTGGAACCGGGATGGTAAACTAAGATGTTAGATACTAGTTCAAGGACAACACATGGGGAATTCATGCAGCTTGAAAGATTTACGTCAACAACCTTAATTATGATATGCTCCATTTGGTTGTCTCTGCAAATATTTTGATTTGATTGACAAAGTTGCAAAATAACAAAACCATTAATTCTCTAGGAAGGTGATTGTGTCATATTGTGATTATTTCATGGATATCTTCTCCCATATCGAAATTAAAATTTGAGATCGTTGTAGTCCTATTTGATGTGTTCTTTATGGTCATTGTTTTGTATGCTTGAAGGGACATGTTGTGAGTTAGAACATGACTTACCATGTAATTTGGTGACCATACATTTGTTCTTTGATCTGAAGAATATAGGATAACATGGAATCATGGATCATGGTTAAACTTAAGTTGTTTTCGAGATGAGGTGAGAGGTGATGCCTATGATGTCTATTTGAAACAGACATGTAGTGCATAAAGAGATCTAGCACTCTTGTGTGTTTGCACTTTCCACAGTCTGGAGACACTCTTGATTTTTTGGAGATTAAAGTTAAGCACAACCTTGTTCTTTGAGGTTTCAACCCCAAAAAACCTATACCAAGGGGAAGCAATCTATGTTGATATTGATGTATGGGTGCAATTATTTTCTAGACTCTTGCAAGCTATAATGACCAACATCTACAAGTGTCCAAATCACATGATAGTCTTTCATATTGATATCATACATTCGGTTAACTATGAGAAAGGATCTCTTTGAATCATTGAGGCAAAATAAAGAACTATATAGAGAAATATAAGATTCTACTCCAAAGTAGTATGGTGGTCCTACAACTTGCCTCTTTCTTTGAAGGATTGGACTCAAGTTTGTTGGAATGGAATTCTAACAAAAGAAATGTCATAGTTGATGGAGTTGGTGGTGTGGAAATAACTCACTATTTTGAGATGTTGGTAACCACAACTAAACAATATGGATATGTTTTGATGCATATATATCAGATGGAATCTCATTTCTAATTGCTGACAAAGATGCCTATTGTAATGGCAAAACCTAGATTTGTCAAGCAATCATATTGAGCCCAAGGACGATCCATACATGCATGTGCACTATGTGCACCTACACACATATTGAGTAGTTGTGTGCAGGATCTCCACCTCTCCCAGTAGCCATTATCATCCTTTTTCTTTGTATCCAACTTAGTTGTTTCAGCCACACTTGGAATCGAATTGGCCCCACTCAAGACTCATATAGGCCTTGTAGGATATACACCATATACCTATCCCTTGGAGTCTTAACCCTTCATTGATATTTCCCTCTTGGATCAGCCTCTTGACTCCATTTACCCTTATTGTATTGGCACTAATCTCTTGATCCCTCCATCATTCCTTTACCATTAAACTACAAAAACATTGTTTTTCTAAAGCTATCTTTTTACATCACCTTTTATCTTTATTGATATAGATTTAGTAATCCTAATTGCTAGGGATACCCCCCTTGAGTTGGAGAATATCCAACCAAAAGTGAGAGGATAGGCTACTTAGGTGACAATGCTTACCATCCTAGTAGTTCCCCCTCAATTTGCACCTTGTGGATTAGGTATTTTATCATTAAGTGCAAGTTGGGGAGGTAACACATATCATATGCAATTTCTCTAACGTAACCCAACATCTTGAGTGTATGCATTGATGTAAACACATTCTGAAGAATAGATGGGATCACCATATTTTCTCACACTTCATTGTGCTACATTTGACTAACCATTTCCATCTGTGGTAAGAACCCCAAGCTTCAGATATGCAGGATCACCAAGTTATGCAATCGACTACTTTATGTGTGAGGTAACCTTGCCACACATTAAAATAGCCTTTGAAGCTCTCATCCCATGTCCTTGATAGAAAAAATATCTTCAAAATCCATTTTAGTAGTAGTGGGTACTCAGGGGAGAATTTACTCTAGTTTATGAATTATCTGCCTTTTCAATTAGCCTTGTTGGATTATAACAGTTTTAGCTCAATATCATTTACTTCCTTGATTTTTTGCAGTGAATTTATGATGGAGGCTATGTTGTGGAGTTTTTCCATAATGACGACAAACAATACATTAACCACTTGTGCAACATATCTGGAAGACTGGAAGGCTTTCTTAGACATGGATGCCAGAAAATAATTGTACTCATTGACGGAGTGGCTAAAATAATGCAGGGTGAAGCTGATGGTTTTTAGTTATTTGTACTATGGTTTTCGTTCCCCACAGGACATTATCAGGTGTTGCACTGGTACTTTCACAGTGATTGATGAGGATGGAGATGGCTCGGGTCCCTCCTATCTATATCTAATGCTGAATAGAGCATCTTTTTTTCTACTCTTTACCCTCTTGGGTCACCTTTTCTTACTTTATTTTACTTGTTTCTCTTTATCTTGTAGCTTTCAGGTGTTTCCTTTTCACTCCCACATTATGTTTGTTACTTGTTGTATTTTCTAGTCCCATTAACTTATTCTTTTGGTACCCTGTGGACATTAATAAAATTATCTTATCGTATCATACTTCCAAATTGCTTTGAGCAAATAGTTTTCCATCTTCGTTAGGAGTTGTTTAGTATTTATGAATCACAATGCCATGACAGTTGATTATTCTATTTAATAATGATAGAATGTATGTTTAATAGGTTCTAGTTTTGAGAAGAGATGAGCAACATGATGGTACTGTCTGAAATAAAGTTATGATGGGCCTTTGTATATTCGATAGTATGTTCTATTGAATTTATGGCTTTACCAAGTATGGTTTTTCTTTAGTAAACTTCAAGCAGGGTTATGTTGATAAGTCGCTTATGTAGATTGGAACAAAGGGTGACTAGGATTTTTTGTCTTAACAGACTGGGCTTTACAAAAGCAATTTGATCAAAAGCTTTTGACACAATTCCAAAAAAGGGTTATAATAGCTAGAACCTTCATTTTTTGGAAATCACATGGGACACAACTAAAATAGTGCCTAGAGATGACAACATAAGGTAAATGAGCAAATAATTATTAGTTTAGATGCAACAAATCATATAGGAAAAGCTGCAGAAAAACCTTGATATGTGTTCATCTCATGATATAGAACATTTCTTGATGAACTTCATAGATAGTCATTCATGTCAACCATGGACAACTTTTCTTGAGGCATGAAGTTGATCTAGGTATTATAAGATTAATATAATTCTCTTTCGAGCATTTGCATCTCTCTTTGATGTTTTGAGAAAGATCAGGATCGTTAAAGCATAATAAAATTGCATTTGGACAACTTCAAGTGACTTTTAATTGTTGTGTATTGGAAATTTGTTTCTAATCCCAAGATGCCATTTTAGACCTTTATGTTGCTTCATAGAATTTTGTAGCCTGTCTATAAAGAATCTGTCATTCTCATCCAAGGACATTTCTTCTTTTTTCATTAAAAAAAATATCCCTAAGGATTATGGATTATGTATTCTTACTGACAGATGCTATGTCATAAATATATTGTTTCAAACCAAATCTGTTATTTGTCATGTATATGTGAAAATGGACTTTATATTTTTTAATCTGTATTTAAAAAATATGTTCATTTGATATTCCTTTTGCTTTTAGGAACCTATTCCTAAATCATTCTAGTGATTGAACTTAGATATGTTCCCGATTTTTTAACAACCATGCTCTTGATAAACCGAGAGAAAGATTGAATGAGATAAAAAGAGTAAAAGTAGGTTTACTGCATCTTAAATTGTAGATTTCTCAGAGAATAGCTTAGATGGACTGATTGCTATATCATTTCCTCTTCACCTATGAAGGAAAATGTATACTATGTTTAGTTGTTTCTATTTTCTATTACTCTAGTAGGGAGATAAAGATAACAAGTGCAATCTTGTTATAATTACAATTGCACTGAAACTGTTGTTGATATTATGGTAGCTTTGGGATCTTGGATGAACAAGAGAAAGAAGGGGTACATTTCATTGGTTAAGGAGGATTGGAAGGAGGAATGATCTATTGTAAAGGAAGAGGTTCCAACATAGGAAATATACAAGGAATAATGTCACTTGTTCATTTAGGGATTCTGTGAGGAGGAGGAGGCATCGATGTACTATTGGTAACTAAATGGATACCACCCATTGTAGTCAAAGTGTGCTAGAAAGGGCTCATTATATAATTTTTTAGAGGCCATGCTAATACTACCTATGAAATGTGATGAAGTCTTGATGGGATCAAGAGGCACATCCTCCCACTATTGGGTTGGGGAAATACTCCAAATGTATCTAATTTAGACTCATATTTGGGTTAAGAAGAAAAAATGTTAAGTTGAGAACATACATTTTGTTTGATAGAAGTGTCTTGTTGATATGATAGAAGTTTTCATTGAAATCATCCTTGAACCATGACACTGGACCTTCATATGGTATCTTGGGCCTATTAGAGGGATATGGGTGCCATGATTAAACCACAACAAAGACCCTAAAAAATAACATGTCTTGGTTGCACACATGGCATAGTTATTGGGTACATGGTTAGGGTTTTGTATCACTTGAGTGGGATATGAGGGCCCTAAATGTCACTTGTTAGGCTCAATCATCATGAAAAACACCTAGAAACCACAACACAATCCCTCTCTAGGGGGTCCTTGGCATCAGAGTTGGATAAGGAACAACACCTAAAACTATGACATGAACCCTCACTAGGGGGTCTTTTTCCTTGGAGGTGGATATGGTTTCCATTAAGATGTTTTCCTCACTAAAGGCAAATCTGATCAAGCCATTGACCATGATCATAATAGGGAAACAATATCCTTATGATGGAAAATAAAGCTTCTATGCATCATGTGTTGCGAACAAGGCCTCCAACCATGGCACATGCCCTCTTTGTGGGTTCTTTTACCTTGGGGTGGTATTCCAGGTGTCATTAGGTGGTTTTGTGCAAAATGGATGTGTTTAGAGGCCTTTACTGTGCCCAAATAAGGAAAATAAGTCCTCTGCCCTTACAAGAATTTTTTAGTGCTAAAGATTTCATTTTGAAACATGTCAAGGTGAGGGAGTTTTACATGTCAGGGTGAGGGAGTCATCTTCTCCTTTATAAAATTTGGAATTTAAGAAGGATCTAAACTACTTAATTTATGAAATTTTAAATATTGTTTACCAAACATATACCACTTAAATTTAAGAATTTAATATTTCTATTGCTTAAAAAATTTAATTTGTTTAACAAGCTTGGCCATTAAGCACAAAAAATATTCATTTACGGAAGAAGGTATGTTTTCATAATAAGAATAGGTGTCAAGGTGTGTACGATGACTAGAGAGGAAAAAGAGGGCCTTAGGTCCTAAACATATTTTCTTTGGCATGTTGGCCATTAACAAGGACTCAATCCACCACATCTATCCTATTTAATAGACTTATATGGTGCTTGGGTGGGATATGGGTGTCATTCACAATTTTTTCACACCATGTATGGAACTTAGGTCTTGTCCATGGTTAGGGAAAGAACATATTTAAGAGATATTTGACCTTCCAGTGGGATATGGGTGCCAAGGTTGTCTGATACCAAGGTTGTTTCAAAGTGATTATTATTTTTTAATTCTTAACCTCCACGGGATTTTGGTTTTGAAATTATTATCCATTTTACTAAGGGAATCCTCATTTCCTTTCTTCCCTTCTATGTTGTAGAAAATTATACAAACAAATGAAGTGAATGAGTATGGAAGAAAAATAACTATGAAGTCAACGAATAGTGGGAGGAAGGAAAACCATAAGGAGGATATATGTTGTCCCCACTGACTGTAGGGAAATTCGATGCAGAGTTTATATGGATATTTTAGAGGGGTGACTTAGAGAAAGAAGAGCCTTAGGAAAAGTTAAACCATGATTGTCTTTTCCTAAATTGTTTCAGAGGTAAAAGCGAAGTATTTTCATTGAGTAATATTTGGATAATGGATGCCACAAGTGAAACCTAAATTTCAATGAATACACAACCTCAGACCTAGGCGTTAACATTTTATAAAGACAGATTTGATCCCAATAAAGTTGATGTCAATAGATTCGATCCCTTTGGGGATTCAAATTCTATTATGAAACCAAACAAAGGTAAGAAATGGCTCTCCGGAGACAATTTTTTTTCTTTTGGTAATAGATAAACAAATAGTTCGGTTTATTTTCCCAATCTAGAATTATAGGCATAGAATCCATGGCGCACTTCAAAATGAGAAATATTAAACCCTCTGGAAATTTAATGTTGAACAACTAAGAGGGGGGGTAAATCAGTTGTTACCGTGCTTAAACAATTATGCTTATTTTAAACTCTTTACAGAACACTCAATGACAATCACAATAATGCAGGGAAGTAAGCATTTAGCATCATTCACACATATGAAATATACAAAAGACAGATATTTCTTGAGGAAACCCATAAAGGGTAAAAATCTCTTCTTCTTGGTATGATAAGTAATCTTTACATTATGTACATTATCATACATATGAGCTCCAAATCATTGTGAGGCTACAACCTCTATTTTGCAAGCTACAACTTGCTGAGAGCACCAACTCTCTATTTTCTCTAGCACCTACTAGAAGGAAGAACCAACTCCCTAGTTTCTCTAGCATCCACTAGAAGGAAGCACCAACTCCCTGGTTTCTCTAGCACCCACTAGAAGGAAGCACCAACTCCCTGGTTTCTCTAGCACGCACTAGAAGGAAGCAACAACTCCCTAAATGTTCCAGTACCAACTGGATGGAAGCACTAACTTCCAGTCACACAGGAACCAACCTGTAAAATAGAGAACAACAGTTCTCACTTGCACCACCCTGCCACCCTGGTTTTTCTGGCTGCAACCAGATGGAAGCTACAACTCCCTGTCTTCAAGCACCCACTTGAACCTCTGAGGACAACAGTCCTCCCTAGCACCTCCCAACCACCCTGAAATATAAAGTTTTCTATATATAAATTTATCATAGTGATACAATATTTATCAATGGCTTACCAGTCTCATCATTGTTCTGCTACACTTCTTTGCTCTACCTGCATCAGTGTCTTCCTACACACTTTCATTACGCTTTATGTTCTTCTGCCTTTTATGCTCTGTGCGCCATGTCCCTTCTATGCACCCTTCCTCTTTTGTGCATTTCAGCTACTGCACTCTGCCACCTTCTACACACATGAATCACTCTCAATAGCCCCCAATCTCTTCTTTGTTCTGCATTTTTATTCTCCCTGTGCATCTTCTGCATCCTCTATTGACAATGCTTCTACATTCTCTCCCCATGTCGAGTGATCTTCCTGATCATCATTACAAATCTTCATCTTCTCTAGTGGTTAAACCCATGTGTCCATCATCACTAGGTTTTATGTCAAGATTCCTTAGCCTCTCCAGCAGTCGAGACACTTCGTCTTCTCTGTCACAGTCGAGCTCATTCCCTTTGTTGCAATTCTAGGCTCCAACGGTCTTACATCTGTCAGTAGCCTCTATGAACAGTATTCATACCACTGGAAGATTCCTCGAGACTCTTCATCTTCTCTTGTGATCACCCTGCATTCTCTTGGAATCCTTTGGCAGAAACCATCAGTCATTTCTAGCAGTTACACTTTGAACCTCCAAGAAAACGCTTCAGCAACTGAATCGCCAACCGTCCAAGATTCATGATTCAGTTCTGCTAACTGAATCATAACTGATCGATTAACTATGAAGAGCAACAGTATCCCTTCTATCATATTTCCATGTATCCAAGATCATTGGATTACAAGCACAGGGTCTAGCATTGATTTCAACATTTTGGCATTTCAGCATTCCTGTGGTGAAGTGTTTCGACACTCCAACTCCCGGTATCCGAAACCTACACCAAAAGGTGTTTTTCGCATTTTGGCATTTTGTGATTTCGCATGTTGAAAATTCCGGTTGCGAGGCATCTCGACTCTCCAAGTCGCTATCTCTGAAATGAAGATTATCTTTGTGCTAGCTCCTCCCTTGATCCTTCGTCGATGTGACCATAGGTTATGACCAGGGGGGAATTTTGAACACGCATTTCACATTTCACGTTTTAGGGATTCTGTGATGAGTCATCTCGACTCTCCATGTCCCAAAATCTGAAATGGACCTTGTCTCTTCGATCTCTTCTCTACATCTCTTCGACGATGTGACCACCGGTGGTGACCAAGAGCTTATCCATAAAGCGCTTTTGCAATTTCTCATTTCGACATTCCTATGATGAAGGGTCTTGACACTCCAAGTCGCAATCCCTGAAATGGAGCTTGGTTGCACTAGATCCTTCCTCCATCTTCCACGGATGTGACCACTTCCTGTGACCACATCCTTATTCAAAAATGTATTTCACACTTTTTCATTTTGGGGATTCTGTGATGAGTCATCTCGACTCTCCATGTCACGAGCTCTGAAATAGAGCTTGGCTTCTATAGCTCTGCTCTCCATCTCACGACAATGTGACCATGAGATGTGACCACTCTCTAATCAAACAAGCACTTCGCTCTCCAGATGAATGGTCCACGATCCGTGGTGATCGGACGACTATCATCTGCCCCAGGACTTCAGCCTTCAGGACTTTGGGGGAGATTTGATGCTAAAACTCCCGAAACTAAATTCTTGGAATGGCATCACTCGATGACGTGTCGTGATCCATGTGTCTTCCACATGTCACTCAAAATTTTGATTTCCAGGTTCCTGAAATGCCAAATCAACTTGACACTTGTCCTTATATGATTGCACCATGTTTCCTTTCTGACATAGGCTGACACATGTCCTTGCTGACATGGTCTGCCACATTCACCTCATGGGTCTGACGGCCCAGATTTGTCCTTGATCCAATGACTAGGATTATTTCACGAATTCATATATCGCGAGTTCAAGAGGTTAGGAAACCGTGTTCCTTTAATCTTTGATTTACCAGTCTGCGAAACTCCAAAATGGAGTCTTTGTTGATGTGCCTGTTTCAGGATTTTGGCGTTTCGCATTTCACAACTTCGGGACTCCTGTGTTGAAGAGTGTCGACTCTTGACTCCTCCAACTCCCGGTATCTGAAACTCTGAAACGTCGTGGTTTCACATTTCGTGATTTCATCAGTCTTGTCGTGAGTTTCCTTGACACCTCCAACTCCTGGGGATTTCAGCGTTTCACATTTCGCAACTTCGGGACTCCTGTGTTGAAGAGTCTTGACTCTTGACTCCTCTAAATCCTGGTATCCAAAACTCTGAAATGGATTCATATCAATGGTCCACAATCTCCCTTTGATCAATGACTCAGATTAAGTCATGGTTTTGCATTTCGCGATTTCGGCATTCTTGTCGTGAGTGTCCTTGACACCTCCAACTCCCGGTGTCCGAAACTCCAAAATGGATATGAAGTCGTGGTTTCGCATTTCGGGATTTTCTGCTGTGAGTTGCTTCCTTGACTCCTCCAACTCCCGGTATCTGAAACTCTGAAATGGATTTTACGCTTCTGATCTTTCCATTCCATCATCGCTTCTTATCTTCCTTGCCTTCCTGTTTTCCATTGTTGTCTCCCAACTGTAAACCTGCCAACGTCGCTACTATTCTTTGTTGTAACCATACCTTCGTTGTTTTTGTTCTTGCCATCAATAACTGTAAGAATTCTATCATTGCTCTTGTTCTTACCTGTAGACATACCATCATTGCTACTATTCTTTCCATCAATGACAAGCACGCTCTTCTTGTAAACATGCCAACAATCTCCCCCTTTGGCATTAATGGCAACCCTAAACAGCTACGCTAACTGTTTGGACCTCCAAATATAGCATCCGGTCAGGACCACTCCTTTTCTCCCCCTTTGACATCAATGTCAAAGAAAACATGCTCCCCCCGAGATGTTGCAGTATGTTTAAGAGGTATCAAATATTCAACCAACACAAACTCTCCCTGACGTGATGGATTTTCTTATTTGAGTCCTGCAGAATATTTGTATCTAAACCAGAGTCTTCTCCTTCTGATTATTGGACCTATCCATCTTCATCTTCTACTGTATCCTCTGTAGAATACTCAATATTGCTCACCTCTCTTACTGGGACTCCTTCATCAACCTTTTCTTGTCATAACTGGATGACTCCCCCTATCACTGTTATCTCTCTACTTCTGACTATTTTCCCCTTTGTTCCTAAAAGGTTAGCTTTCCTTGACAAGATCTTTCCTCTTGTTATCTCCACAGGATGTCATGTATATCATTTTGTAAAACAAAATGATGTTGTTGAATATGTTGTTGTCCTACTGACACACTGCGTAATTGTAGCTTGTACTTTTCAAACAACCATTGGATCTCCCCATTGATTCTCATCGATCTCTATTACTGCAATTTCATTTTTATTCCATGATGCATACAATCCAAGGCTTTTATGACCATATACATCACAAGAAAAAAACACTACAAACATTCTCACATTTGCTTTTCCTTTTTACAAATGGAGGACCT
>SNQJ01S0101808.1:5913-30875 GCA_010110895.2 Picea sitchensis
AAATGTCTCCTTCTTTCAAGGGGAAAAGGAATTCAGGACTTATGCTAGTCGATCCACTTGTGTTCTAGATTGGACTCCAGTTTTAGTGCACATGGGAATCCATGCACAATCACGTGTTAGCTACAACTTTCAAAGGTTTTTGTTATGGAGTTGTTCCACTTCAGTTATCATCAGTAGTCATAGTTTCACTTACATATTTTTTTTGTTTTAGTTAAAGATATGTTCCACTTCCAATTGTAATAAGTGGTTATTTTATTTTTGATATGAACCATATTTTTGTTAAGGTTGAATTGAAGGGAAGTCATGAACTGATACTTCAAACCAGATTCACTCAAGTCAAAGCAATGTTTGCAAATTGTAATTAAGGACTGATAGTCAAGTTGTTTACAAGATATAATGGTAATGTAAAGTTGAACTTTTGAGTTAGATCCTAGAAAGGTGGTCGAACCCTGTTGGGAAAAAGATAAATAGATAGGTTTTTTAACGTAATAAGGTTCAAGTTTTGGGAGATCAAGCATCATAATTTTGGTTGGACCTGAAACGTAAGACTGTAAATCTTCCTAGACGGTGAATATAAGTTTTGGTGACATATTGTGTTTTTCTTCTCAAATATTTTGTGTGTATTTAATCTTATCTATATGCAAGTTGGAAATTTAAGCAATGTGTAGTTTCCTTTCCTTTCAAATATTGTCTCAATGAACTATTTATTCTTATGCAACCTGATTTTCAACTATCTCTTTCAGTAAATAGTTCATTGTAATACAACCTTGTTTGGATGAATTGTGTCAAGATACATGTTTTATATCTGGAATATCATTTCAAGTCTGAAATTTCATATAATAAGTACCATTGTAGGATTGTTTGTATTTCATTTGTTTTATTCTTCATACCTATATTTTCTCACCAAAATGCATTCCCTCAACCAAGGGAAACCTTATAGTGGTATTGTTCAACACTTAGACTAGATCCTTGTCCTTAGAAACCGATCTATTAGCTGAACAATAAACTTAATTCATAAAAACCCATAATTCCAACACTTGAGGTGGCCTAACTTTTCCCTTTAACAGTCCGGTGTAAACCTTAGGACCAACATATTTTGGCATCGTTTACAGGGAATGGAGTAATAAATTTTCTTTCCCTGGGATAACAGCAACAATCATATCTGATATGTGACGGTGAACAAAGATAAAACGAAAAGGCGGTTGCCATCTTTCACCTGATGACTCTAATGAATGAAAATATATTAAGAAATTATAGCTCCCAAGAAAGGATGTAGGAAATCAAATCCCGAGCATACTAAAACTTCAAAAGTCAACCTTTATATTAATGGTGACACAAAAACCCTTGATTCAAAGATAAAATTAAGGAAGACTACCATTTCTCAGAGATACCCCTTTCCATCCAAAGCTAAGGCCAAAGTTGAAAAAATGCCTATGCCCACAACAATAAGCAGTGTGAGGTTGCCATTTTTCAAAATCCCCTTCTGATTATCCCTCAAACATCTCCTATCTCAACTTATGTCTCATCATCACCTCAATAAATCACACCCATAAATTCTCCTTAGCCTTAGAGTCCAGTTGTCTCAAATATGGCTGTCAACAAGATGTAAGTCATCATTACATCCAGGTATGCACGTTTCGTGATACCTCAAAACTTAAATGCCTTTCCCACAGGTGACTACATGAAATATATGCCAATATACATATGCAGAAAACTTTAACATTGAACATGCATATGTATGGATGAGGTTGTTTGTGCAGAGCTTGGATGGAGATCTAAGGAAGTTGTTTCATGGTCTAACTTCAGATTCTATCATAGGTATTGAGGCATTGGATGAGGATTTTCTAAAACAATGGGGAGATAAGAGAGAATAACTATACTTCATAACTGAGTTTGGGTCTTTAAGAAGGAAGAATGACGAGTCTGTATCAGACTTCACCAAAATATTAAAAAATATGTATAACACGATTCCTAATGAGATTAATCCAACTGAAGCCTCAACTAAGATCACATTTGCAAATTCATTTGATGCTGAAGTGTCTCTTCTGTTGAGGGAGAGGAGGTCCACCACTGTGTTTTCCATGAAGGAGGAAACCATTGAGGTTGAGTCTAACATTTTGGCATCTAAAAAACTGAAGAAAAAATTAGATAGGGACAAAAAGAAGCAGAGGGAAGAGCTTCCTTCTTCCTCCAACCCAGCAAAATCTGACCCAAAGAGAAATGAGGTGACCAGAACCTTAAAATCCCTAATTTCAGAGATAGCTAAACCGAAATGGGAAACCAAGCATCCCAACAGGCCATATAAGGATGTTAGAAATTGAAAYAAAAATAAGTTTAGAAGGCCTAATAATGCTCCTCAACTCATGCAGAGAGAGAGGAGAAATGTTAAAGATCACAGAGTTGCACCTCCTTTMTAGAACAATGAAATTGAGGATATGGATGTGGAAAATGATGCTATAGATGATTCTTATGTACTGTTTAATGAAGTTGAACTTTATCATAGTCACCTAACACAATAGGTCTATGAAATCTCACAGTTGTCAAACYRRTTTGATGATGATGTAAAGGAAGAAGAAATATTTCAAAGCCAATCCCAAAAGAAGTATCATTTAAGGCCTAGGATAGGGGGTCCAAAATCAAATGCAGATGTTCATAATAAAAAATCTGATCTTCCTTCCAAGAAAATTCCAAACAAAGATACATCAAACAAATCTAATCAGCCACATCCATCTAAACCTATTGTCCCATAGGTAAAAGAAGTAGACATACAACCAATTTATTTCATCATAGAGCATGAGCTAAGTAAGATAAATATCCTTGTACCTTTAACAAATTTACTAAAAAATGATCCATTCAAGAACTCTATTATGAAGTTTTTGAAGCCACATGTTTCTACTACATCATTATATGTAATCAACTTGCAGGATGAGAACCCTGTTATCATTGTTGGCTCACACATTGAATATGGTTTTGATTCTTCTCCACCTTTTTACATATCCTTGAATATCCATGACAAAATCCTGCATAATTTCTTAATGGACTCAGAGGACTCTCATAATGTCATGCCTAAGGTTGTTATGGAAGAGTTGGGGCTAGAAATCACCAAGCCATACCATGATCTTTACTCTTTTGATTATAAAAAGGTTAAATGCTTGGGATTAATTAAAGATCTAGTTGTTTCTCTATATTAGCTGCCCATGAGAAGCATAGTTATGGATATTTTGTAGCTGACATACCCCCCAATTTTGTTATGATTTTGTCCAAGACATGGGCCAAGAAAATAGGAGGATCCCCGCAAATGGATCTTACCTATGAAACCATCCACGTATTCGAAGGAGAACACAAGAGGTTATACAGAGAAGTCAGATTGGCATATATTGTCAATGATCATCAAAATACAGGTAATCATCCAATTTATGTTGTTGAGGATGAAATTGGGTCATCTATTTTTCATATAAATGATGATGTTTCAGAAATATCAGTCAACAAATGTATAAATCAACCACTGACAGACCAAGGAAATGAAGTCTGGAAGATGTATTTTGATGGCTCATATTCAAAGGAGGGTTTTGGTGTTGGTATAGTCCTCATTTACCCTTCAAAAGAGGTGGTTAAACTCTTATACAAAATGGAATTCGAAACAACTAACAACATAGCAGAATATAGGGCTTTGGTGCTAGGATTGAGAGATGCTAAAGGCATCGTCGTTAACAAATTGGAAGTATTTGGTGATTCTAAACTAGTTGTCAAGCAAGTCAAGGACATTTATCAAGAAAAACAATAAAGGATGAAACAATACAAAAATGAGGTATGGGACTTAGTGGATAATTTCTTTCTAGCATTCAACATTTCCTTTATCCATGAAGATTCTAATCAGAGGGAAGATTGTTTAGCCATGACTGCTAGTACCTTTAGGCCTCCTATTGGTCCAAATTTCAAATATGAGGTGGATATTAGGCACAAGACAACTATACCAAACAATGTTAATCACTGGCAGGTTTTTAGTGATGACCCGGAGCTCAATAGATTCCTACAAACCATTAAATAATTCTTAAATATCTCCATTGATCAAGAGAATGAGGAATATGAAACACAAAATCAATAGGAACCTCCTTTTCTGAAGAAGGTGGTTGTCCAAAACATTGTAGAGATAAAAAAAAACATATCCCAAGGGGCTTAGTACAACTGGAGAAGCTGGTTGACAATGATAATGTCTCCAGGAAAGCTATTATGAAAAATCAAGAACATGAGGTTGTGGACTGAAATATTGGGACAACTGCAAATACCAAAATTTTCAAAATATCTAGAGCACTGTAAGATTATCATAGAGACAGGTATGTTAGCCTTATGAAAAAAGTTTCTCATATTTGTGCATGGTATTATGAGGACTTGAAGACATTTGATACTTTCATAATTTAGCACAAGATTCCTCTGAATGTGGGCTCAAATCCATTTAGGAAAAAAAATAGACAATTTAATCCTCTTGTAATGTCTATTATTGAAAAAGAATTGAAAATAATTCTAGATGAAAAAATCATTGTGCCCTTGAGGTATTCATATTGGGTGGACAACTTGGTTTCTATCAAAACAAAGAANTTAATCCTCTTGTAATGTCTATTATTGAAAAAGAATTGAAAATAATTCTAGATGAAAAAATCATTGTGCCCTTGAGGTATTCATATTGGGTGGACAACTTGGTTTCTATCAAAACAAAGAACGACAAAATACGCTTGTGTTTCGAATTCAGGAACTTGAACAAGTGTTCGCTAAAAGACAATTATCCTTTTCCCAAGATGGACCATATTTGGCAAAGGGTAGTAGGTTCCCACAAAATTTCCATGCTGGATGGATATTTTGGATACAGCCAATTACCATTATTTGAAGAAGACAAGGAAAAAACAACCTTCACTACCCCATGGGGCACATTCATGTATGACAAATTCCCTTTGGCCTGATGAATGTAGGGTCCACCTTTTAAAGGGACATGGACATTTCATTTTTCGGGGAGAAAGATAAGTTCATGGTTATATACCTGGATGATATCACCATCTTCTCAAAGTATGATGATGAGCATCTACAACACTTGGATCAAATATTTAAAAAATGCAGAAGGTATGGAATCTCTTTAAATCCCAAAAAATCCCATTTTGTTGTGTTAGAAGGCAAGCTCCGAGGCCACATTATATCAGCATGGGGGATAAATATAGACTCAAAAAGGGTAGATGCCATTCAGAAAATTAGCATCCCTAGGAATAAGAAGGTCATCCAGTATTTCATAGGAAAAATATTTTTTTTGAAGCGCTTTGTGCCAAAATTTGTTGAGATCATAAGACCTATTACTAACATGTTGAAGAAGGATGTTGACATCAAATGGTCACGGGAATATAGATCATCTTTCTAAAGGGTTAAGAAGGCTCTCACTGAAGCCTCTGTTTTGGTTAGTCCAAACTATTCCAAACTATTTCTTATTTTATCCTTTGCCTCTGAGGAGACTATTGTTGTTATATTGTTGAAAAATAACGAAGAAGGGCATGAAAAACCCATTTCATTCTTCATAAAATCACTCGAAGATGATTTACTGAAATATGACATATTAGAGAAGCAATTCTATGCATTATTCAAAGCCTTGAAGGCCTTCAGGGTGTATGTTCTGCAATCCAGCATAACAACTTATGTTCTTAGCAGCAGTGTGAAGGAAATTCTTGTCCATCCAGATAGTGAAGGGAAGAGGGGAAAGTGGATATTCAAAATTTTAGAATATTACCTATAGATAAATCCCACTAAGTTGATTAAGGGATAGGGCCTTGCAAAATTGTTATCTGATTCAAACTACAAAGCATTGGAATTGCACCATACATTTAATCAATTAGATGCTCCAATGATGTAGGTTGGGAAGGACACCATTTAGGTACTTGATCAATACTCTCTTTCACCATGGTATAGATATATTGTTTATTTTTTGTAGCACTTAGAATGTCCACCAAAATTGGAGAAATCCAAAACTAGGTCTATTAAATTGAAGGGTGTAAAGTTCTGTATCATAAACCAAAAATTATATTGGAAAGACCTTGCTGGCATTTTGCTGAAATGTGTAGATGAATATGAGTCAAAACAGGTCATAACATATATGCATAGAGGATTTTGTGGAGGTCACCAACATTGGAAAGCTACAACCCTCAAAGTTTAAGGGTTGGATACTACTGGCCCACCATTTTTCCTGATGTGTTTTCCACGGTCACAGTTTTTGAAGAATGTCAGAAATTTGTTGGAAAACAAAAATTTATCTCACTGTCCCTAACACCCACTACTGCTAGTGGTGCATTCCAACAATGGGGCCTAGATTTAAGAGGTGATATAAAACCAGCCTCCAGTGGACAACACAAGTGGATTCTTACTTCCACTGACTACCTCACAAAGTGGATTGATGTTGTTGCTACCATGAATGCTTCTAAAAAGGTGATAATGAAATGTTTTGAGGAAACAATCTTTGCTAGGTTTGGATGCCCTATGAAGTTAGTAACATACAACTTCCAAACATTCAATTCCAAGGCCCTAATTAATTTTTGTGGGAAATAAAACATTGTCCTAATGCACTCTACACCATATTACCCATAGGGAAATGGGCTTGTTGAGTCATCAAACAAGACCCTCATTGGGATCATCAAGAAGCTACTCATTGAAAATAAAAAATCTTGGGATTCCAAGCTTAAGTTTTCCTTGTGGGCTGACAGGATCAACACCAAGAAGTCATTGGGAACCTCCCCATTTCAACTAGTTTATGGTATGGATGCTATTTTTCCAACCCATATTGGTCTACCAGTCTTAAAATTTTTACATGAGGAAGTGGGGGATCATAATGAAATTTAAAGGATAATTTTTTAGATTATTGAAGTGAAACAAAGGAGAGAAGAATTGAATGAGAAGACTAAGGAATACTAGAGAAAGGTCAAGACAACCTCTCACAAGAAAACGAAAAAGGAAAATTTTCAAGCCGGTGACTTGGTTTTGAGGTGGGATGCCACGAGGGAGGATAAACCCAAGATTGGTAAGTTAGATAACCTTTGGTTTGGTCCATTCAAAGTGGTCAAGGTTTTGGATGATAATACATTTATATTGCAAAATCTGGATGATACTGAGATCTTTGGAGGCCTAGTTAATGGGCACTTCCTGAAGCATTACTTTGCTTGATGGACCAGAGGTGGTTCGTTTTGTAGAATAACTATTTTCATTTCCAGTTTGATTTAATTGTTTAGCTTGAATAAATACTCCATAGCCCAACAAAGGAACTAGTGTGTAGCTACAAACTTGATTTTTAGTTTAAATAAAACATGTAACATGGATGGTAAACAAAGCATGAGTGATTGGTATCAGGTGGGGGAAGAATTAATGAACTAAGGCACCTAGTCTGCTATTCTTAAATCCCCGGTTGGAGCCGATGTTAAATCCTAGTTATACATATCTTTCTTCTTTTCCTCCATCATCCCATCCACGTGTCAACTTAATTATTGCTTATTTTCTTTTCCTTGGTGTATTGAGTCTTTTTGTTCTGTTTTCCTCTTCATATTTGTTTTTTCTCATTTTCTTGCTATTTACAAGGTTAATAAATGTTATGGTTTGGATTGAATAAGACACATCACCATGGTTATGTCACTAGTGGGTTTATAGCAGGTTAACCTAGGTCTTTGATGCAAAATGACACGGATTGCAAGAATGTGCCTATTATTGCAAATGACAGAAAACACATTGTTTTATTGGATTTAACATTCAAAAAAAAAAAAATCAAGTTGTGTTGGCATCGCACATGCATGTGGATGTTGCTGAGCACTTGATATCATGTGGGTTACCAATAGTTTAACCATTATTACAGACTTCTTTCTAAGAGTCATGTGGGTTTGCGCTTTAAACTATTTTCATCACATGATCGTGTGTAATAATTACTACAGATGGTAAAGGAACCATAAATAACGCATGCATTCAGTCATCACTTCCAACAGAAACAACTAGAATGTCATGGTTTCTCCTCGAGAGAATTGGAAATTGAACATAATAGAGCCACACAGGCTCGAACTGTTTGAATCCATTTCAGAAATAAGAGACATTTTCATTAGAGCAAGATGGTTTGATTTCATCTACGCTTTCGACGGACATCACACAGGAGTGGCCCTTCTCTTCACACAAAATTTCGATGGGTTTTAGACCCAACTCGAGGACACCACTGTTCATATTACAAAGAGTTTTATTGTAGGGGCTTGCGCTCTTTCAATTAGTGGAGAAATATGGTTTAAAAAGGGTAATATTCTTTCTTAAATATGAAACAAATGTTTGGTGGGAAAACACCAAAACCCTAAATGGAGTCAGGGTATTTCAATTATGTGGTTTAAAGAAGAGTGGTGGGGAATTATCACTATAGTCCAAAGGTATATCATGGGATAAGAGTGTTTCTCAATCGTCCATTGTTATCACCTTCATTTCCTTATGCTCTTAAATGGTGACAATGAATTAAACCTTCCTTTTTATTTTCTTAAATTATTAACAAAAATGTCTAAGAGGGTCGAGGGTCACCCTGAATTTTCTCATAGGAGTTTATATCCCCAGGGTTTCATTAATTTTTTGGTTGTTTTTTCTTTAAATGAAATAGAAATGCCTTGGAAATATTTTCTATAGTCTGTAGGGTTATAGGAAGAAGGATAGGGAACAAATCATCAATAAGAGGAACATGAAGTTGATCGATAGTCAAAAGAGAAAAGGGACAAGGGTAATCAAGAAATTAGGGTTTATTTTGAACCTGGGTTCTCATCAAAGGTTACCCAGCAAAATAGAAATAATAAGGCTACACCTAAAAATGGGGGAACCCAATCTAAACGGGCCAAATAAATTACTCCACAACAAGAAGAAACCCCTCAAAGGAAGTTAAGGTCCTCAACAAAAAAACAAAGAGAGATGGAGAGTGGAAAGGTGTTTTTTAGGAATTATATCAGGCATGGAGGAGAATATGTCACCCGACAAGGTCCATTGTCACCTAAACATTATGAAGATGAGTTTGTGACCACTACCATGATGTAAGTTAATACTCCTAGGACAGAAGAAAGGAGGGAAAATAAAGATAAACAACTCAGTCCTGAGATAGTTGATGCAGAATTTGTGCCTATAGACACCTTAATCAAGGAATACCCTGAAGCCAACAGAGTAGAAAAAAGGAAAGGGAACTAGGACCCTGAAATTCCCAGTAAACCCAATAGAAAAACCAGGATCACAAATCAATTGAGGTCGAATTCCAAGGAAATTTTTAATCCATCCTTGAAATCCCAACAACTCATAGTAATTGAGGATGATGACACTGAAGGGGACATCTATGGATTTTTGAATATGGAGGAAATGGATATCCATACATTGAAAAAGATGACAGGGGATAAAGAAAATATGAAATACAATAAAGGGGAGACCTCAAGCATAAAGTATACTACTGTAAAAACAGAGTACCCTGCAGATATGGAATTAGAAAAAAATGTAATGGAATTTGGTCCATACCCTGAGAAAGAATTTGATGATATAACTCTAGATGTAAAACTAATTCCTGAGAAGATTCCACATGAGGCCAAACGAGAGATCAAAGGAAAGATATTGAAAATGAAGGAACTTGTTAGAGAGGTACTTGAAAAAAAATCTGAGAAAGCATCCAGGTATGAAATGATGCCAACAAGGTCTAAGTTTTCCATTGACCTAAAAAAACCTATTACAGAGGAAGAAAAACAGTTCAAGGATGAATGTAGGGTAAAGAACTTGATCAAACCAAAGGTTGAAGCTGACAAGGATGTTGATGACAACCACCAGGTACAAGTTCTGAAGCAACACATTTAGATCCTAGAGTAGAAAAAAAAATATCTTTAAATGAAACACACTAAGCTACAAAAGAAGTACTAGAAGCTACAAAATAAGCATGAGAAAACATGCATGTTCTTGATGTTGGAGAAATTTCTATTTTTCAACAGACTAGTTCAGTGGGAGTTAACTGACTAGTTCTATTTTAGATCATCAATATTATTCTATTATGCATGCATGAATTCTGCTATTATGCATGTTATTTCCTATATATGAGTGTATTCCACTCATTCATTATATCATATTGATAATCATCTATGTATCATTCATCAACTCATTGGAGCAGTGTGAGTATATTTTCTCATTCTTCTGTATTGAATCTCTCTTCCTTTCTTGATAATTTTTGTTTTTACTTGATTTATCTATATCTCATGTGCAGGTTTCGATGAAAAATTGACATGATATTAGAACTACGTTGCTTGGAGCAAGCCAGACAAGACAAAGAATAAGGAAAATTGGAGGAAACAATTCATGGGAGAAGTAAATAGACCCATTCTGCAAGTCTGTTTTCAACCATTTGGATAAATTATTCACCATTTTCTTTGAAACTAAGCCGCACGATCGCTTCTTGAAACTGATACAAATCCATGGTCATACCTTTCTGTAGTGATTTCTCCCAAAATATTAAATTGTAGAGGAAACGAMTCATGAGAGAAGTAAATTGACCCATTCTGCAAGTCAGTTTTAAACTGTTTGGCAAGATTCCTCACTATTTGCTCAGAAAGTAAGTCAGAAGATCGTCTCCTGAAATTRATACGAATTTTCACTTAAAGTTCCCTTTTTGTAGTGATTTCTCAATTTTTCACTTGTAGATTGAGAGAAAACTTTTAGGGGTTCTYAGAATAGTGGGAGAGATGGATACAAAACCTATTCTACAGTCAAACTTGGTAGTAATCCTCACACCATACAATTATTTTGATTGGAATCCAAAGGAAAAATTCCAACTCAGAAGGAAATGAATGTACAACTTGACGATGGGGACWAAAKCATAACCTACATCAGAAATTGAGAAGATGAGAKGGGAGAACCGAAAGGATGAAGCCACATGMATTCTTCTTGAATTTATTTCAAATGATCTATGGTTTCATGTTGCTTCATGCAAGACTCCAAAYGAGATATAGACCACCTTGGAAAGTCTATTTGGAAAGTAGGATCATATGAGAGGTCATATGCTTAAGGTAGAGTTGAATACTTTGGATCCTAAAAGTTTTTATAATATACATGATTTATTTACTAAGTTTAAATATTTGATATTGATTTTAGGAACTTGTGGTACTGATAAGTCTAAACAAGTGGACCAACTTATTCTAACAATCTTAGCCAAGCTAGGACTAGAATATGATGTCTATGTTTCCACTTTCCATTAAGGAAGGTATCTCATGGGAACAAATTGGAAGATGCCTACCATGGATCAATTCATTGATTCTCTCACACATGAACAAGAAAAAATCATTCAGATGGGCCTAGTCAAGGATCCCAAAGCACATGCACTCACCATGCATGATGAAAAAGGATCATCCAAACAGAATGGGAAAGAGAAACATAATGAGAAGGAGGCATATTCCAAACCCTTTAACGATTCTTCAAGTTCCGAAGACTCTTTAGATTCCAAGAATAAGAAGAAGGGAAATAAATGGACTTACTGCAATAAAATGAATCATGAAGAATCCACATGCATGAAGAAACAGAAGTATAATACCCTTGTTTCCCTAGCATGTAAATATAACTATAACCTGGTAAAATACTATGGGTAGACTGAATATGTGTGGATGTTGGAATTGATGAACCTTTTTGTTATAAAAGGTAATGTATGTATTTTTGTTACTAAATAAAATGGAAAGTGTTGCATAACTGTTGAAGGGGTTTGCCAAGGTAGATCATGATGCATGAGAGATATGGTCAGGGAAACCAAAAATGATTTAGATGACCCCCACCAGACCAGTACTTTACTGGATTTAAACTATTCAGACCCAAAACAATCCTCTGACTCAGAAAAATAAATTACCAGTTAGGATGGTAGTTGGGAAGTTTTCCTTAAGAGTCAATGAGGATATGGGCAGAGTACCCATCTGAAAACTTCCTAAATTGACCACGAAATGGGGATTTAGACCCAGGAGATGGTGTCGAGGAAGGAAATACAAGAAGGGAAATTTGTGGGTAGAGAATAGGATGCGAGGGGAATGGGTCTAGTGACCATTTTATGAGGAGGTAGAGCATGTGCAACTCTCTAGCTTTGAAGCGAACCAAAAAATGAATTTGTTCTGGGTACAAGAATTTCTAGGAAACATTTTCAGTCCAAGCTGATAAAAGTGGTTGTAGAGAAGATGAGTGATTGAGGAAGCACTCATTGTAGACCCCCTTGCTTGGTGGAGAGAAATCTAATCTTCCAAGTTCTTGTTGGAGGAGGAGAGTGACCTCCATCCCTGGTTATTGTTGAATAGAAGGAAGAGTCTTTATCAAAGCATCATGATCTAGCTAGGGGGTGGCCAATGGTAAAATTGTTTAGGAGTTGTTGTGCCTATGTTTGGGTGGAAAAGAGCACCCTTTTCAAAAATTGCATCACTATCTAGTTTCTAGATAAGTATATTTGGTTAAATCTCTGTAGTGTTTAGATTAGAGAAAATTCTATACTATGTTTTAGAACCGTGTAAGTTTAATTTATGACAAAAGTGACTTGAGAAATTTAAGAAAAATAAAGAGAATGTCTTAGCTGAAGGTATTTTGATTTAATTTCTTATATCTTGACTATCTATGTGAAAACATATGATTTCTGGGAGTGGATGTTGTGGTTGACTGTGCTATACAGTTTAATGCATACTTGAGAATTTGATGATTGAATTGTTAAAAATATCTATAACACCTATGAAACAAGAGAGAGTGATTCGTGTGCATAATAGTGCTCTATTTTAGTATATCTTCAAATATCCTCCTAGAAAAGTTAGAATATATCAAATCTGTGTGGACTTTAGGAAATAGTCCCAATTATGGGAAAACATTAAAAGTCCTTGTAAATAATTATTGAGGAAAAATAATTAGGACATAAACATGAAATTGGTCTAAATGAAATTAAAATACAAAAGTTCTCAAAATTCAATTTGGGGCATAAATAAACAGTTATATTTTAGTTGTGTTAAATCTTCTAAATTTGGGAAGAATCCCCTTAAATTTTGGTGGGCAGTAAATCCTAACACAGAATTTACTGTGTAGGTAAATCTTTGTATTATGACCATTTCCTTAAATTTAGTAAAAATATTAAAGAACAGTCATAAGGAAATAAAGTTCTTCTCATTTACCCATGAGAAGGGAGAGATTATAATTATATTTTAATTTCAAGGATGGAGAAAATTTCCTTGGAATATAAACTTTTCTTTAATCTCTTTATAAAGCCTACAATACTATATTTTTCCTTTCCTTATTCTTTTCTGTAAAAGAAAATATTTTTCCTTTAAAGAGTCCAGGTAGCAAAACCGAGTAAAAGTATTAAAATATGTGTATTTATGTTTATATACATATGATTATTATTACTATTTTTAATAGTAATATTATTTTATTATTATGAAAATGTAGGTTAAAGCCCCTGGAGTGTAAAATACTTGAGACCCAAAAGAATATGATGATTATTATCATTTTAATGTCAAACACACGAGGGAATTAAACGATGACCAAATGATTTAACATTCTTGTAGACTTCAGAGCTCCGGGGTTCCAGGATGTTTGGGTGATGGGATTCCACGAGCCAAAGTCACCAAATACTCAAACCCTTCCTTTACCTGAGCGAAAGGTTGCATAAATAATAAATACAATTATTTATATTATTGTATTTAATGTGATCAATTAAAGAAATTGATTAATATAATATACCTTTAATACCATATATATATATATATATATATATTATAACCCAAATTATTTCACTATATTTAAGCCATAACCTAATTACAAGTGGGTCCCTTTTCAAGACTTCATAGCTTCAGGACTCCAGGAATCTGCGAGAATTGAATGTAAAGAATGTGTAGGAGAGCCRAAGGAGATTGACCCAAAGAAATCTCTCTCTCTCTTGAAGACCTGGGTGTTCGARRWATATAAAATTATATATTATATTATTTTTAAGGTTCATTAAATTGATTACACGTAAATGMAAACAACTCCTATGARTATTAAATGGTGTGGTAATGTGTGCAAGTGGGGTCACTTTGAAGCTTTGGGACTCCAGGGCTCCGAGAGGTTGGAGTATAAGGAATGCGGTGGAGAGCCGAATTGGGTTGACCCAGAGTTATCTTTCTTTCTCTCTTTCCCTTAATTCGAATATTAATATAATATTAGGGGAATTTATGAACCTGGGAACATTTTCCAAAGAGGTTAATATAATATATATTAAATGGGTTTATTGTGATATTGGTATGTGATAAATTACTGACCCTATTTCCCTTTTTAATTTCATATTAATTCCAAATCACGTGAAGTGTGGATCCTTCAGGAGTTCGGGACTACAAATCTCTAGGAATTCGGGATTCCGAGACTCCAGGATGTTTGGGGTAATAGAATGAACAAGTAATGAAGGGCCAAAGGCATGAACCTACCCTTTCTCATTCTACTGGCTACACAAATATTGATATAAACATTTAAGGCGATGAATTATATTATAAATTAATATAATTAATTATATTTGCACAAAGGTATAGTATGAGTGGGAACCTCTCCGGAACTCCGTCATTCGAGAGACTTGGGTTCATAAACACATGATGATGAATTTCTATGAAGTCCAGAGGCTTAGGTATTAATGGGAATCGATAATCCTAAGTGCCCCCTTTGATATAAATTAATCATATTATAATATAATTAAATACAATTCTATTATAATATAATTAACAAAATGATAATTTTTGGTTGAATATAATGAATCCTTTTTCCATATATGTATGTGTGTGTGTGTGTGTGTGTGTGTTAAATTGTGTGAAAATATGTCATGGAGGAATTGAATTATATACCTTAATTAAGGTTAATCAACTTAGGTATATTATGGAGAAATTATCCTCAATATGTTATAATATAATTACTCATGATTATCATATGATTAATTTACTGAGTTGGTGTTAAACTACTTCTAAGAGGGAAAATAGAAAGTAAAGATTTTAGTAATTACTCGGCCATGGGTATTAGGTTAAGCGAAAAATTGATACCTGATCCCTTAAAAAGGTGCTTAGGGGTCGGGTGTGTGACAATATCAATCTTATGGCACATGAACTTCAGCAAAACAAACTTGGAAAATTCATTCCAGAGGGAGTCAAGAAGCAGAAGGAAGAATATCTTGCTCCTAAGAAAGGTAATCATCATGATTTTGTTGCAATTAATTCCTCATCTAATTCATGGATTATAGATTCTGGTGCATCCCATCATATGGAAATGAAATATGAAGTTTTATCTTCTTTAAGTCCATTCTCAAGACCCCCTATTCTCATGGAGATGATACTCCAGTGGCTTTAGCAGCAAAGGGAAGAATGGAACTCCACAATGGAAGTTTTGAGAATGTTTTACATGTTTCAAATCTTTCTGTGACTCTTCTCTCATTTTATCAGATCTCTAAGAAAGGTAAAAAGGTTGAATTTACATTAGATTCAGTTTTTGTAGTTGACATGCATGAAAACTCCATCATTGCAATTGGTGAGGTGGATCACAAGTCAAGGTTGTATAAATTCACTAAGTTTTCTGATGTTGACTCCTCTTTTATACTTACACATAAGGAGAGTACTTTGCATGCACCTGCAGTGCAACATGCATATAATCTAGTGCTTCCATCAGTTTCATAAATCAAATATGCCTCCATACACTCAGATTATGTACATAGAAATAAGTAGGTAGTACAACTAGATAAGAAGCTAGCGCTGAAGCTTCAACAGATGCCTAAGAAGGCACAGTTCAAACTTTAGGAAACAAGTATCCTTGTAGGGAATCCATTAGATTCGAGGAGAACTCAATCTCATAATGAGGAGCCTTCTCATGTACTTTCAGCTTCAGAATCTGTGATGCACATGCATTTCTATATGGTTCAATATTCTTATTTGCATCTCTACAGTGAGGATGTGGGAAATCCATTATGGAAAGAAACCATGCAGAATGAGTATGACTCACTCCTAAATAATTAGAGGTGGCATTTGGTTCCACTTCCACTCGAAAGGAATATTTTCAGGTGYAGATGGGTCCATGGGATCAAGAGGTACAAGGCTAGATAGGTTTCCAAAGGACTTCATTAGATCCTTAAAGATTTCTACATCTTCATGAATACTTTTAGTGAGAAGAAGTTTCAGACTTTGTTGGATTGTCTTGCAGTGAAGAAAACAGTTTTCTAGCAGCTGCATTTTCTTCTTTTGATGCATTATATTTTGAGGGGGGGGTTTTCTCCCACGTGGTTTTCCCTCTTTCCTCATTTTTATTTAGTTTTCATTAGTTGCATTGTACATGAGAACCTAATATGGCCTAGTATCTCAGACTCATTTTCTACTTGCTTTAGATAGATCTCTTGTGTAGGTTTCGATAAAACATTGGCATGGTATCAGAGTAGTTAACTCACTAGTTCTATTTTAGATCATCACTATTGTGCTATTATGCATGCATGAAGTCTTATATTATGCATTTTCTTTCCTATATATTAGTGTATTCCACTCATTCATTGTATCATATTGATCATCAACTCATTGGAGCAGTGTGAATATATTTTATCATTCTTCCATATTAAATTTCTCTTCCTTTCTGGATAATCTTTGTGTGTACTTCCTTTATCTATATCTCATGTGCAAGTTTCGATGAAACAAAAACACTTGAAAGAGATAATATGAAATGTCTACTACTATCAAGGGGAAAATAAATTTGGGACTTATGCTAGTTGATCCACCTGTGTTCCAGATTGGAATCCAATTTTAGTGCATGTGGGCATCCTATAAGTTTTAAACCCGTGAAGTAAAGAAATACATATTGATTCTTATTAAAAACATAAATTAATCAATGGCTCATACACATAGTACACAAAGATTTACGCTGGAAACCCTTAACCGAGAGAAAACCAACCTTCCTTGGTGCCGCACCTTTCAACTTTTCATTGTATTAATTTCACCATTCACCATACAATATATACAATTCTTTAGGTATTTTGTAGCTACCAAAACCTTAATATCTTAATCTGAGATTAATTTAGAAAACCACTAAAAATAGAAAAATCCACTAAAATAGAAAAACCCTCCAAAAAAGAAATTTTGGGGCGCTGCCCCTAACACTGTGCATAACCAGGGGGGACAAACTTGCTCCCCCCCAGGAAAGCACCCGACGCACATGACACAAAGAGAGAAGGAAGTTGGTATCGTCATACGTAGTTGTCAAATCTTACACACCCACACACACCCATGCAAAGAATATAACACATACCCAACATTCTCCCATTTGTTGTTTTCTTTGCATACATGGGTTCACAGGATTACATAGTCAACAATCCAGGGAAAAAATGCCCATTGTTACTCTACACCAGGAGAACTTATCTGTGCTCATAGGCTTTGTCAATGAATCTGCAACATTCTTCAAAGTGTCAACATTTTCCAACAACACCTTCTTTTCGTCAACCATGTCTCTCACAAAGTGATACTGAACATCAATATGTTTTTTCTTTGAATGATAAGTAGGGTTCTTTTCTAGGAAGATTGCACTATGATTGTAAAAATCTAATCTCACTGCTTTTTGTACCAATCCAATACTTGAACACAATCTTTGTAACCATACTGCTTCCTTGCTTGCATGAGTGGCTTCCATGTATTCAACTTCTATTGTTGAGAGTGCCACTACATCCTGTCTTTTTCTCATCCAATTGATTTCTCCTCCAAATAGGTTAAACACATACTCACTTGTATATCTTCTGTGATCCAGGTATCCAGCCCAATCTACATCAACAAACCCATGTATGTCCACCACTTTGTCCAATCCTGGTCTTCCTTGATAGCACAATCCATAATTGGTAGTGCCACACCAATACCTGAACACCCTCTTTACTGTTGTCCAATGCTCCTTCCCCGGTTTTGACATATACCTGCTCAAAATTCCCACTGCATGTGTAATGTATGGTCTAGTATAGACCATTTCATACATCAAACTTCCAACTACACTAGCATACAAAACATGGGACATGTCCTCTTCTTATTCCTGTGTCTTGGAACACTGATCTGCTGATAACCTTACACCTATAGGAATAGGAACCTTGACCGGTTTACTTCCATGCATATTAAACCATTGCAATATCGTCTCAACATATTTTCTTTGATTCAACATGAGTTTCCTATTTTCACAATCTCTTTTAATCTACATTCCCAGAATGAAGTTAGCAACACTGATATCCTTCATGTCAAATTTGGAGGATAGTTGTGATTTCACTCCCTTTATAACATCCATGTTATTTCCTACCATCAACTTGTTATCAACATACAACACTACATAAATGAAGTGATTACAAACCTACTTGGAATATACACAGTGATCAACCCCGCTTCTCACAAATCCCAATCCAATAATGTATCTGTCAAACATTTGGTACCACATCCCAGGTTATTACTTTAGAGCATATAGTGACTTCTTTAGCTTACATACCATCTCTTTCTTTCCCTTCACTACAAATCCTTCTAGATGCTTCATGTAGATTTCTTCTTCTAGATCCCCATGTAGGAATGTTGTCTTCACATACATCTATTCCACTTCAAGATCAAAAGCAACAATAATAGATAAAATAAATATAATAGAAGTTAACTTGGAAACAGGAGAAAAAATCTCACCAAAGTCAATTCCCTCTACCTAGGAATAAACTTTTTCTACTAACCAAGCTTTGTATTTCTCCACTTTTCCTTTTGCATTAAACTTATTCTTAAACAACAATTTTCTACCAATAGATTTTACTTTGGATGGCAAGTCAACTATATCCCATGCCTCATTCTTATCCAAGGCATCCATTTCTTCAACCATGGACTTCTTCCAGAGTTTACTATCCTTTGAATTCATTGCTTCCCTGATAGTTCTGGGATCATCATCAGTAATAGATAAAGAAAAATTAGAATGAAAATTAGGTGGAATATACCTTTCCGGTTTACTTCTTTCCCTCACTAATCTCTTCAATGCCGGGGTATGAGGTTCTTCTTCTTCTTCTTCATCTTCTTTAAATGATTCAGATTTTGCATCATCCAACTCAAACTCTATTTTCTCAGGTTCTTCTTGCCTTGGTAGGAATTCCTATTTGGAAAAATCTTTCACCTCTCTAAAAACAACATCCCGACTATAAACAAACTTCTTAGTTTTTGGGTTCCAAATCTTATAACCTTTCACACCATCTTTATAACGCATAACGATAACTTTTTAAGATTTATTATCCAGCTTACTCCTATTTTCCTTTGGAACATGTACATAAGAATCACAACCAAACACTCTGAGATGTTCAAGAGAGGGTTTCTTACCAGTCCATAACTCGTGTGGAGTTATCATCCAACATTGATGAGGGTGATCGATTGACCAGGTAACATGTTGTACCCACTGCCTCTGCCCATAATTCCTATCCTAACTCGGCACCACTAAGAATTCTACTTTCTTTTTCCATCAATGTCATGTTCATCCTTTTTGCAACTCCATTCTACTGAGGTGTGTATAGAGTAGTCTTAAGCCTTGCTATACCACACTACTTACAAAATTCTTAAAATTCATTTGCACATAATTCTCCACCATTATCTGCCCTCAGAACTCTTTAAATTTATCAAATACCACATATTTATTTCTAAGAAAATAAATCCATGTGTTCCTTGAGAAATCATCTATGAGTGAAACATAATACATATTTACCTAGTGATGGAACAAGAACAGGTCCAAACACATCATTGTGTATCAAATATAAGATCCCCTTTGCTCTTGTAGCACCAGATGCGAATATTACTTGATTCTATTTACCATATATGGATGTTCACAGAAGTCAAAATCCAGAGTGCAAATAGACATACATTCAACTATACCTTTACCGTGTAGTGTTCGAAGGCCCTTTTCTCCAATATGCCCCAGTATTTGATGCCACAACATGGTCTTCTTTCTAGGGACAATATTGGTATTGTCTTCTTTATTTCTCTGCTCAAGGACAACAGAATTGTTAGACCCATTAGTATAAGTTCCACCCAACAACTTGTACATAATTCCACACCAAACTCCCCTCATCAACACCATTTCTCCTCGTACCATCTTGCAAGTTCTGTTTCCCAATACAGTATCCACTCCTGCATCATCCAACTTGCTTACAAATATTAGGCTCCTGGCTAGTTTTGGAATGTGCAGAACCCTAGGGAGATTTCTAATATTTCCATACTTTAGCAACAACTTAACCCTTCCATGTCCCATGATTTTGGATGTCGAGTCATCTCCTAGGAATACATCACCACCATCATATTTTTCATATTCATAGAACCACTCCCTGTGAGGAGTCATATGATATGACATACTTGAGTCAATTAACCATACACCACGGTTTTCATGTGTACTTGTATATGCCAGGTAAACATCACCTCCTTCTTTAGTGGAGGTTTTCGCCTCTGTGGAAGAGGTATTATCAGATCCCTTTGGTTTATCAACCTTCTTAGACTTGAAATATTTCTTATAATTCCCTGTTTTACCACACTTCCATCATTTCCTCAAAGATTTTCTTGGAGACTTAGATCTACCTTTATATTTAGATCTCCCCCCCGAAGACTTACCAGGATTCCTATCTTGGGTACATCTTCTTACAAATAAAGCATCTGTGTTTTGATTATCCATGATTTTCTGTCTCATCTCTTCAGATAACAAGGATGCAACTACATCCTCATACTTCAATGTAGATTGAGTGGTACTACCAATTTCTACAACTAGATTATCCCAAGAGTCTGGAAAACAACATAACAAAGTAATAAACTTATCTTCTTCTGCAATCGCAATATTAACACATATCAGTTGACTTACCAGAGTATTAAAGGAATTTAGATGTTCTGTCATAGAATCTCCATCTTCCATCCTAAGATGATACAAATTATTTCGAAGAAACAACTGGTTTACTAGGGACTTTGATTGATACAAATTCCCTAACTTATCCCATAGTTTCTTGGTTGTAGATTCTCCTGAGACATTCAACAACACCGAATCTTCTAGGTAGAGTCAAATAGTACTCCTTGCTCTTCTATCCAAATTATCCCAATCTTCCTTCGACATACCAATAGGTGGTGTACTATTATTTTCTGTATTAGTAGGTTGTGTGCTAGTAGATTTCATACCAATAGGCTGTGTACCAAGATCCACAACGATCCATTGTTTTTTTTCTACAAGAAGGTCCTCCATATTGAGCTTCCATAACTCAATTTTTTTACCATTGAACTTCTCTATCTCGATTCTAGAAGAGATTTCCATTCTTCTTTCTACACTTGAATCACCACTGCAAAATCTCCCACTAAACCTAGGTTTATCAAAGACCCAATATAAACTTGATCTATCACGATCGAGACAAACCCTCAGCAACAAAGACGTCCCCTGAARCCAAAAATGAGCTCTGATACCACATGTAAGTTCTAAACCTATGAAGTAAAGAAATGCATATTGATTCTTAAGAAAAACAAAAATTAATCAATGGCTCATACACATATTACACAGAGATTTACGTTGGAAACCCTTAACTRACATAAAACCATCCCTCCTTGGTGTCGYACCTTTCAAATCTTCATTGTATTAATTTCACCATTCACCATACAATATATAAAACAATTTTGGTATTCTGTATCTACCAAATCCCTAATCCCTTAGTCTGGGATTAATTTAGAAAATCGCTAAAAATAGAAAAATATGTTAAAATGGAAAAAACCACCCAAAAACAAATTTTGGGGTGCTACCTCGAACACTGCATGTAACCAGGTGGGGAAAAACCTATCCCCCCCTGGGACCCCCCCATGAAAGTGCCCAACGCACACGACACAAAGAGCGAAGGAAGTTGGGATTGTCATACATAGTTGTCGAATCTGATGCATCCACACACACACATGCAAAGAATATAACCCATACCCAACGCATCCATGCACAATCACTTGCAAGCTACAAATTTTGAAGGTTCTTGTTATGAAGTTGTTCCACTTCAGTTATCAACATTAGTCATAGTTGCAATTATAGAGTTTTGTTGTTTTAGTTAAAGATATTGCTACCAAGTGTAATAAGTGGTTATTTTCTTTTTGATATGAACCATATTTTTGTTAAGGTTGAATTGAAGGCAAGTCATGAACTGATACTTCAAATAGATTCACTCAAGTCAAAGAAATGTTTTCAAATTGTAATTAAGGAGTGATAGTCAAGTTGTTTACATGATGTAATTGTAATGTAAAGTTGAAATTTTGAGTTAGATCCTAGAAAGGTGGTCGAACCCTCTTGGGAAAAAGATAAATATATAGGTTTTTGAATGTAATAAGGTTCATGTTTTGGGAGACTAAGCATTAGAATTTTGGTTGGACCTGAAACATAAGATTGTAAAGCTTCCTACCCGATGAATACAAGTTTTGATGGAAGATTGTGTTTTTCTTCTCAAATATTTTGTGTGTATTTAATCTTATCTAGATGCAAGTTGGAAGTGTATGCAATGTGTAGCTTCCTATCCTTTCATCTGTTGTCTCAATGAATTGTTTATTCCCATGCAACCTGATTTTCAACTATTTCTTTCAGTAAATTGTCCATTGTCATACAACCTTGTTTGGATGATATGTGTCAAGATACATGTTTTAGATCTGGAATATCCTTTTAAGTATGAAATTTCATACATCAAGTAATATTGTAGTATTATTTTTATTTCATTTTTTTTATTCTTCATACATGTATTTTCTCACCAAAATGCATGCCATCAGCCAAGGAAACCATTATAGTGGTATTGTTCAACAGTATGACTAGACTCATGTGCTTGGAAACCCATCTATCATCTAACCAAAAAAATTAATTCATAAAAAACCATCATTCCAACACTTGAGGTGGCCTAGCTCTTCCCTTTAGTGGTCAGGTGCATACCTTAGGACCAACATATACCATAATCCATAGTCTTCTGTTCATTTGAGATATATAAATATTCTCTTTACTTTCATAACTTGTGCTTCCTTTGGTGTTGCTTGAAATATTACCACCTATTCAAGTGCTTACATCACATATAGTCTCGATGGTGTCACATAAATTAAACTTCCAATCATCAATCTTTGAAGTCTCTGATATGCATCCTTGGATTGATCATCTTTTCTCAATTTACAAGCACCATAGGATATATCAAGCAAGTATCATCAATGGTGTACCTCAACAGATTACCAACATTACCAAGAGATGTATCTCGTACATGTGTTGTCATATATCAAGTGTGTTCCTCAAATGATCAAACTATGATAATACATTATGCACGTTTGTCATCAAACTCCTATGAAAATACAAACACTTCAGAATTCTCGAAGGATAGTTCTATGATCTGTAGAGATGCTTCTTAGACACCCTCTCTTCAATATTCATATTTACTAGGAGTCTCCAAACTGTATAGCTCAAAAAAATATCTTCTCTTATGTAGAGTGTAACGTCCCCAATCATCAACCCCACTGTCAGGAAATGCTACTACGCAGAATATACATACATACATGTATTTATAAATATTATGCATTAAATCAAATTAACACATTTAACATGGAGTTACTGCTGTCATACAGACTTAAATAGAATTAGAAAAAATTCAAACTTGCAACATAATTCATGATAAACATTTCAAGACACATACATGCATCAC
Source organism: Picea sitchensis (assembly GCA_010110895.2). NCBI lineage: Eukaryota > Viridiplantae > Streptophyta > Pinopsida > Pinales > Pinaceae > Picea > Picea sitchensis. The sequence continues at coordinate 29,609 of SNQJ01S0101808.1, forward strand.
ATATAAATTAAGTATATAATTAATACTTATCTTTTAAACTGGTGTAACACCACCAACCATGTACATACCTTCCACGAACCTCACAACCTTAGATTGTGTTGGTCATCACTCTCAGTAGTAGGTCACCCCCGAGCTGGGACTAATATCCATCGGGAAAGGGAATCCTAGGCTAGGCAAGGTCAACAGGAAAACACACAGTTTATGAGTATGGATTCTCTCCCAGGAGCCACTTATGCCCACTTCTCACAGATTCTCATTCCCCACATGTTATCGGACTAATCGGTAGGTGCGGACACTAACTGATCTCCCTAGATCCACCTGGATCTAGAACAAAATAGGACAGGACATGACTCCCTAAGTTTTGACCATTGAATTAATTAATAGGAAGGAACAAGTAACATACCTTTATATTGCTTCCTAGGGTCTCTGTTGCTCCTGCTTCACTCCAGTGCTCTCGTGAAGTCAAGACCAAGACAACACAAACCAACCAAATTGAAGATAGAACAATATATTCAACAATCAACCTATGTGTATGATCAAGAAATTACACAATAAAGTGAGATTAGATTTATGGGAAAGGGACATGCCACTGTATCATATTAATGGAAAGTAAATATTACAACTTGAGCCTTGATGTTGTAAACTTCCTTTCGATGGCTCTTGGCTCCAACACACACACTTTCTCAATCCTTGTGTTATTGGATAAATCCGTAAGTGCAGACACAAACCGATCTCCCTAGATCCACCTGGATCTAGAACAAAACAGGACAAAATGATACTCTTTCCCTAGATTTTAACTATTGAATATACTAAGAGGCACAATTAAGGAACATACCTTATAATCACTTCCTTGAGTCTTTTTTGTTCCTTCTTCACTCCAATGCTCTCGTACAATCAATATCAATACAATACAAACCAATCGAAGTGAAGAAAGCACATTCAATTCAATAATTAATTTATGTATATGATCAAGAAGTTATACAATAAGGTGCGATTAACTTTATGGGAAAGGGACACATTACTGTATTATATTGATAGAAAGTAAAACTTACAACCTGAGCCTTGATGTTTCAAGCCTCCTTTCAATGACCCTTAGCTCTGACACACACACTTGCCCACTTGCATGAAGAAGATCAACCACCTTTGATAAACTTGTTGGAGTTCCTTGGCTGCTGTAGCTTCAGTCCTTCACACAATCACTAATTCTCTAATGTCTCTCTTGCTTGTTTGCTTGCTAACCTCTTCCATGAGAATCCCCTCAATATAT
>SNQJ01S0101809.1:8325-20243 GCA_010110895.2 Picea sitchensis
CTTTTCTTTAGTCTCACATGACTAGTTTTGGATTAGTCAACAACCCTAACTTGAAATAATCATAATTATGTACATGTAATGAATAAAGATATGAAAATGATATACAATTTTATTCAGTGTGTTTTATGTAATTCCTCCAGGTGTCACTACTTGGAACCTCCCAGAAAAGGATTTATAGCAAGAATGGCATACCTTGCTGAATTCTGGCTTTTTCTAGAGAGAGACCTTGTAGAGCGTGCCCAACATGGAATAGTTTTTGAATCGATCTAAAAATGTTCCAAAACATACTACATATTTTAATCTAACCAAAACATTTTGTATTACTGAATTTGGATCTGTTATGAAGAAGTAATGACTTTTTTACCCGAAAAATTACAACGACCCACAAGCTAAATTTTTTACCACATATACTTGGATATGTTTCCTCAATGGAATATCAATTTCANAGCATCATCACAAGAATTTATCCTCCCTTGAATTCCAGCCTTATTTTCTTCACCTTCCCTCTGAAATTAGGCTTAGATATCTTTTGGTTACCTTAGTCACCTATAGATATTCAAGATTCTCTAGTGTGATGTCAAATGAGAGATCCTTGCCTCTTATTTATACTCTCCATCTTCTAGGTCACTTAACCCATTTCTAGGTCACTTAATCTATTTTTCTCATTTTTAGGGCTAACCACTTTCCATAATTAGAAAGTTCTCCATTACTTTATCATTTAAATATTCCCCCTTGACTTTGTCACCTCACTTTATCATTTAAATAATCTTCTTTTATTTTGTCACTTCACTTTATTATTTAAATAATTCTTCTTGACTTTGTCACTTTACTTTATCATTTAAATAATAATTTCTTCTTTGCAAGGTCTTTGACTTATTTGACCTTTTGGGGCTCTAGCCAACATATGAGGGTCCTCCAACTTCGTAAGGACATAAATCTCAAACCGTGAGGAGTTATGTGATGTTCCACATACACCAAAAATGGCATGACATGTACTATCCATAGAGAATAATATTACCTTCAAATATATTAAAACTCATACCATTATACATGAAACAACCTTGGGTCCATTACCCAAACCTTTGTGCTACTAGAATTCTCTACTGGACTTTCTTCAAGGGTTGAAATCAATGAAAACCAACCTTAATCAACAATATCCCCCTTTGGCATTGATGGAAACACTCTGATGCAATACTAAAAGTCATATCACTCATGCTCCTTGTTATCACCATAACAATTTTCAGATAAGATCCAAGTCTCAAAAATTTAGTGAAGAGCTACATCACTATGGAAGCATGATAGTATGGCGACATATGGACAAATATGGTGGAGGAACGAAAGGTAGGACCCGGGAAACCATAGATCTTGAAACGACCCGGATCAACGACTAAGGCATATATCGAGCGGTGAAATAACAAAAAGTTTAATTATGAGAAGGCAGGTTAGGTAAAACTATCATGGTTTCATTCGTGGACGCGTGGCGCCCTTAGAGGAACATTGGGGAGAAAAGAGGTCTACCTAAAACGCTTTTTTCCAACCCCTGATATCAAAAGTTGATGAGGCTCGACGGACCATAAATCACTTGCTAATTTGCGTTGATTTTTTCCCAATGCATATTGTCCTTGTGTTATTATTCCACTAAGATTTTCTAACTTTTTCACAAGCTCTGCCAAGATCCCATGACCTAAATCCTTCACCCAATGGATCATCCAAAACAATCATGTACTCCACAAGTCAAAAGTTGGCAAATATCCCAAGCTTATACATAGCCTTAATTCTTACCTAAATCCCTTAGTTCCATCAGTTCATTCGTTTTTACCCTTATTTTCGCATTCGCGTTGAAAATAAAAAATATGCCTTTTATTAAGAACCCTTATCCTATCCACAAAGTTATGTGTTAAGCCTCATATACCCAAAGTCCTTCGAAAATAGGAAAAAGGGATTTTATTATTATTAATATAAATATTTTTATATTTATATTATATTTAATCCAATATTTAATTTATGGAATCACATCAAATCATGGGTATGAATCTCAATTTATAATGTGGAAAAGTCAAAGGTTGGATGGAGGGCACACATACATATCGGGGATTAAAGTAACGAGGAGGTTAATTATGTGAAGGCGGGTCGGGAAAAACTACCATGGTTTATTTGGTGGACACATGTTTTTACATGGAGCATATCGAAGGTAAAATCAGTTTGGATTAAACCACTCCAGCCATGGTCCGATGTAATAAATGCACAATTTATCATATGTTTAATGTGTGACATTTTTCCAGGAGTGCATTTCAACAACAAATATGAAGTTTCTAATAAATGAAATTCCTACTCACAGTGAAAATGTTTTATGGAGACAAGATTCAAGAAATTAATGTTTATTTCCATGAAAATGATTTAAATGGGAAGATGCATGTGAAGGAAGACTTGGATAATTCTTTATCCAAATATTTACAAGAGTAAAAGAATAAGATAAAAGGTATTTTACCAAAGATAGTAAATTGGAAAAGGCACAGTAAATGTTTTTTCACAGTGAAAACGTAAATTGGAAGAACATAACACAGTAAATTTTTTCATGTGAAATGGTAACAGTAAATGTTTTTTACAGTGGAATGGTGAATTGGGCAAACAAGACATGGCTTTAAAAAACCACGGGCATGAATTAAATTATGGAAATTTAATTCTATAGGATAGAAAAATATTTGGGAATTATTTTTATTTCAAATATATTATTCCCAAATATTTAATGAGAATATGGATAAATGAAATCATATTTGAAAGAGTATAAGTGACATTTCAAAGAGAACATGGTAGAGGAAGGAGCTAGAGTGTCAGAGGAATCTGCAGGGATCATGAGACATTTTTTCTGAAAACTGTCATTTGTAATCATTGTATAAGGTGAAACGTATCATTTCAGCTATTGTAACTAGTTGCAGACTGAAGGAACTCGAATTGTATAAGTGTTATAGGTTTTGAGTGTATTAATGGCAGGAAGAAGGGAAAGGGAACATTTATGGTTGTTCTGGACTTCATTGTAATTTTCTGGGGCTGAATTGAATACATATGCAACACCTTTGAAGTCTCTATTAAAAGATTCTAATGGTGGTGATATGAGCTTTGTATTCCCTCATTGTATGTGTTTCCTGTGATCTTTTATGCCATATACATTTTTATTTTGTTTAAATTGGAGAGTTAGAGGTCCATAATTCATCATTTGATGCTCTTGGCTTAAGAAATTTAAACCGTGTATGTTTCTTCTTAGCTAATTCATAATTCATTTTCGTAATTCTCTGATGTAGTTATATGTTTCTCTTTCCTCTTACCACTCTAATTAAATTCAAGTTATAACTCATATTAATTGCCTCATTTAGCCTTTATCCTCTGGAGAGTTCTACAGGCCAGTCAATGTTTTCATTCAATTTCAGAATTTTGACTCCATAGCCCAAAGTGTTCCTACACTTCCTTGCCAACAACTTTATTAAAAGCCCCCAAACAAACCAAATCTAGCCACCAATTTCTAAAGGAATATCAAGTTACACGAGATATCCCTCTCTGAGTTGAGCAGGCTAGTGCCTCATCTCTAAAGCTAGTTGAAACAATTACCTCTGTCGTTTGTCTATTCCCCTGGTCAAAATTTACAGAGCGCAAACATTTTGGCGCTGTTGTAGGGGACGAAATTGAAATTTTTTGTCTGGGAAAGAATGACATGGTTGAGTTCTAAGGTATGAGAGAAGAAAACAATTAGACACATATTGGCTATATCCCTACTCTGGCGATGCCACACATCAAAAAATCAGTTTGAAGGTGATTCCACTGGTAGAAGAATCCAGAAATTTAAATTTTCACTGGCGACTCCACTCTCAATGCAAAATCCAACTTCCAAAACATCATTGGCGACTCCACTATCCAAAGATGAGTTCAATAATTGCAAGGTATGCTCCAATAAATCGATATTGTATTCCTCGCTTTCAAAATCGTATTCCTCACATAAATTGGCAAAAACATTTGCCTAAATTAGAAGACGGGAAAAAAAATGATGTTGCCTTGCACTTGATTAGATTTCACATGCACATATGTAAGTTGGGGGTTGAATTTCATGAGGATTGTTTGATGAAAATGTTTATGGCTACTTTTGAGGGGACAAAAAGATTATGGTATGAAGTTTTAAAACCAGGCAACTTATACTCTCTTAAAGATTTCCATATAACATTATTTAAGCATTACGGAAAATCTAATCCTTCATCCTTGGTGTTTGAAGATTGTTGTCATTTTTTTGAACATTTCATTAAGTAACTTGAATTTTTTTTTGGCAATGAAGAGTGTATGAATGATGAAATCATAGAATCCCTTTATGAATGTTCATCCCAACAACAAATAGTATCCCCTCCTTTGGTTGAAGGTGAAGCTGATCAAGAAATTGTTTCTGAAAGTTATTTTCCTTCCCCTGAACTTGATGAAGATATTCAAGGTTTTCAACAGGACAAAGTGTTTCAAGGTTGTCTTTCTCCCCCTATGAATGATATAGTTGCTCAAATTCTAAGTGGCCTAGACATGGATGAGGATTCTGAAATTGCATCTATGGAAACTTCCAACAATGAACAAACAAATGACATGGAGTTTCAAGAAAGCAACAAAACAACATATGCCATTTTTCAATCAGAAATACAAAAAGATAATGAAGAAGTAGTGGTTTTATTTGATTCATTTGGAAATCATGGCTTTGGAAATACATCCATGGGAACTCTAGACTGTGAAATAGTTCATGATGTTATATTTTCACATTCGCAAGAAGATTATGAGCAGGAACTTATTTCCATTCATTCATTTGAAAGTCAAAATGTCAGTCCTCAAGCAAATGTCCAGAAGTTTAATAAAACCAAATCGGAATTGTTTGATGAACAATACGATAGCTTTGATGCACATAATATGGCTGTCATATTTGAATGTATGATTTTTTTTATTGAGATGCATGGGAAAGTAGACAAACCTATTGCTGCCATTCCATTTGAAAATGTTCTCAGAACTGAAGAAATAGAGAAAGAGCAACAAACACTTATGAATGAGGCTTGTCTTCCTATTTTTGTTCATCAAGAAGAAATGGTTTTTCATGTTTTTAAAGATTTTGTGGCCATCCTATTACAATCATCATTGAAGGAGGAGTTTGTTTCATTCATAAGCTCAGAATTTGGATTCAATTTTTGCTTTTAGCTGCCATATTTTACATTTGTCTGCCTGCTTAAGAAAGATGTGATCGAAGAAAAATCGGGAAGCCAATTGCTTGTTTGGTTGCATTGGCACTTTAGCATCACTTGATTGAGTATTCATTTCATCATTTTTAGAGTAGATAGGAGTGTGCAAATGATCTTGTTGGTCAATCATTTTTTTCATTTTGAATTTCCAGTAGTGTGTACAGTCAGATTTTAGCGGTGTATTTAGTTTCCAGTATCCAGTTGAGAGCAATGTATAGAGTTCGGGTTTTAGAAGACACTGGTGATAGGTCAGAGAAAGTTACACACACATTTTTTGGGAGCATCCCAATGGATCAGGAACCAGGTCTACAGTTCTTTGCTACCTTGCAAGGAGGATAGCATCCCTAGTTGGAGCATATGTTATCACCATAACAATTTTTAGATAGGATCCAAGTCTCAAAAATTTAGCGAAGAGATACATCGCTGTGGAAGCATGATAGTATGGAGGCATATGGACAAATATGGCAAAGGCGCAAAAGGTAGGACCCGAGAGGCCATAGATCTTGAAATGACCTAGATCAATGGCTAAGGGACATATCAGGCGGTGAAATAACATGAACTTTAATTATGCGAAGGTGGGCTCAGGAAAACTGTCATGGTTTCATTCGTGGATGCGTGGCGCCATCAGAGGAATATCAGGGAAAAAATTATTCTACCTAAAACGTTGTTTTCAAACCCCCGATATCAAAAGTTGAAGAGGCTCGACAGACCATAGATCACCTGTTAATTTGTGTTAATTTTTTTCCAATGCATCTTGTCCTTGTGTTATTTAATCCACTCAGATTTTATAACCTTTTCACTAGCTTCATCAAGCTCCCATCACCTAAATCCTTCACCCAATGGATCATCCAAAACAATCATGTACTCCACAAGTCAAAAGTTGGCAAATATCCCAAGCTTATACCTAGCCTTAATTCTTATCTAAATCCCTTAGTTCCATCACTTGATCCGTTTTTACCCTTATTTTCGTATTCCCATTGAAAATAAAAAATATGCCTTTTATTAATCACCCTTATCCTATCCACAAAGTCATGTGTTAAGCCTCATATGCCCAAAGTCCTTCAAAAATATAAAAAAGGGGTTTTTTTATTATTAATATAAATATTTTTATATTTATATTAATATTTAATCCAATATTTAATTTATGGAATCACGTCAAATCATGGGAACAAATCTCAATTTATAATGTGGAAAAGTCAAAGGTTGGATGGAGGGCGCACATACATATCGAGGATTAAAATAGCGAGGAGGTTAATTATGTGAAGGTGGGTCCAGGAAAAATACGATGGTTTATTTGGTGGAAACGTGTTTTTACGTGGAGCACAACGGACCTAATTTTTTTTTTGATTAAACCACTCCAGTGAAGGATGTGCATTTTTCAGGAATGCATTTCAACAACAAATATGAAATTTCTACTAAATGAAATTCCTCCTCACGGTGAAAATGTTTTATGAAGGCAAGATGTAACAACCTTCCTAGTTTCGACAACGACTCTGACAACAGGTGCAAGTTTTTTTTTTTTTTTTTAACAGTGCGTGCGCGCGTGTAGGAGGGGTAACAGACACACATGACTCTACCTCACCGCCGAAGACTAACAAGACGCAACCACAAGGATCACAACAAGAAGACGCAAGGTGCACAGCAAGTAACTGCAAGAAAATACTACCCAAGACAAGGGCGCCCCACAATATCTTCAACAATAAACGACATACTGGGTTAGGTACNATGCTGATGGAGGCGTCACGCCTCCTCCCCTAGCACCCCGTCGTCTGCCTCTTCGGCGTCTTCTAACCATGATTACTTGCACGCACATAATCAACTCAATCAGCAACAGTATAATAAAACCAACTCATGTTAACGAAGCCGTAGCGAACCCCAAGTCACGGGTCGAACCTAGCTCTGATACCATATGTAACAACCTTCCTAGTTTCGACAACGACTCTGACAACAGGTGCAAGTTTTTTTTTTTTTTTTTTTTTAACAGTGTGTGTGTGCGTGTAGGAGGGGTAACAGACACACATGACTCTATGTCACCACCGAAAACTAACAAGATGCAACCACAAGGATCACAACAAGAAGATGCAAGGCGCACAACAAGTAACTGCAAGCAAATACTACCCAAGACAAGGGCACCCCACAATATCTTCAACAATAAACGACATACTGGGTTAGGTACCGTACGAACACAGAAGGAAGAATCCGTAGTAGTAGGTCTTACTATTTCTGCAAAGGAAAGCAGGGCGTTTAATCTTAGTTCTCTGCTCCGGAGAGAGAGAAGGTCAGATAGGCTCCTGGCCGACTGCTCAGGCAAAAACTAGTAATCCCCTCAAGTGTGTCGCAAGAGTGGAAACCCTGCCTTTAAAGGGCCTGAGACTCTTGATATGGCACTAGATTCTTGACGCCGAAAAACACACCGACAAAATACTAAGGCTACTGAAGGTGTCTACATCCCTCCCAACACAAGCAGACCACACAATGCACTACCACCAAGTACTACAAAATCAGGGACAATCAAGACCTCTACGGGAGATGCAAGTCAGGAGGACTCTAATATCGTCCAACCACTAATGAGACCCGAAGACATCAATAAATATCAATTTCTCCATTGATTATCATTAGCCGACGAAGACCTTATCATAAGGTAAAAACCAATAATCTCCACCCCCCTTATCTAGTTATAAGGTCATTTTGCACTAGCTCAAGGACAAGCAATAATCACAAGCGCACTGCATTTTTCTGTTAATCGCCATAATTGAGCAACGATATCAATACCATAATGGTAACCCTCGAGCATTTACATTCTCCATATTATCTTGCCTTTCCTTCCAATTTATTACCATACATTGGAATAACCTAACAAATATTTTCATTGCAATTTAGACCTTATCATTAACACTTCAATTTAAACGAATAATAACCTTGCAATTTAAACATCATCACGAACATTTCAATTAAACAAATACTAACATTGCGTTTCAACCATCATCATTAACATTGCAAATTAAAACAAATATCATTATTGCAATTTAAATAAGTATTACCATTGCAATTAATTAAATATTAATATTGCAGTTTAAGCTTCATCATTAGCATTTCAATTTAAACAATATTAACATTGCCATTAACACGTATAATCATTGCAAATTTAGAAAATGTTACCATACTTTACAATGACCTTATTTTTTTACCTGTGGTTACTAGAACAAATTTAATTAGCCCTGAAATGAACTAACCAAATGATTACTTTTCATTCCCAAAATAACAGTGTAAAGAGAATAACCAGTATCTTGCTTTTAACAATGCTAATGAAATTACAAGATCATTACCCTAATTATAATCATACATCACCTTCCATGTTGCCATAACATTCTATTAAATAACAAGAATTTACTCTTCTATTACAATAGCAATTCTATTAAATACGAGAATTTACTTTTCTAATACATTAACTTTTATATTATATTCATATTCAACTAATAACAAAGGTTCTCCTTTACGTTACCACACATTAGCCTTTACTTAAATCAATACATTTCATATATTGGTAGCATAGTTCCAGACAACAACATAATACCTTACTATTGGGGCTTTGTTTTATCTAGTCCAGAGCATTTTGAAAAGTTAAATACACCAGAGAAATAGTTGCTCTATGAACATTTAATTGCAGATATAGAAGGCAGAGGCGTGTAATTCTGAAAATCACATAGAAATAATAACCCTAAATAGGTATTACCTAACCCCTCAAGGATTTATATACCGGGTAGTACTGGTCCCTTTTATTTCTGATTAACGCTAGTGGCTGAGCATTACAGTCGATGACGGTTTCAGTCGTAACTAATTAAAGACACCTTCTCTCCCAAGCTAGAATAGTCTGAACTAACACAATACCATTCCTAAAGAATAATGCCTCAAGGCTTTCAACATAACACGCATATCCAGGTAGTTAATAATGATACAATCTGGCAGTTAATTGCAGGCCAAAAACCAGGCCGTATTAATTTAGCAAATAAGAGGCATTTACTACCATTTACTGCCCGGTAAAGGTGAGGACACCAGCTAGGGCGAACTCAGTCATAATGGCTGGATTAAATAGCTGGTTGTTAGTAGTTTTACTCCTAAAAGCGGTGCAGGGAGAAACCTAGCCACGCGTATGAAGGGGACATATGCCGAATTAAAAATAACGACAAGCCTCCAGGATTTAGGCGGTGCACTACCCTGGTGCAGTGCGCAGCAGACAACAAATAAGGCATCCATCACTCCCAACGCAGTCGCAGAGATAGATTTGGGGGGAAGCGTGAGATTAAAGGCTGAAAGAGAGTAGGTACCAGTTTCAATTAATTTAAACGGCTTCCAATGATTGCACCGAAACAGATTAGGGTACGCACACACAATTTATGTTTATTATTTTTTTTCTTTTTTCAATAAATAAGATAACATTAATTGGACAAATACATAAGCGAAGACAGTAAAGAGACAATGCCCACATTAGGTATTCGATCAATATTTTTGAATGAGGAAGGCTGTCACTTGGATTTTTGATTGACAACTGATTTTGAGTCTTAGAATGCCCATGTGTTTTGTTTCTTTCTTTTTACTTTACTTGGCTGGATGGGGTATTATATCGATCGGCTGCTTATTGTCTGCTCTATTTGTATTCGCAGCTAGTGCATTGTTTTAGCTCGCTTAAGCTAGATATAGCTTGCCTATTGTAAATGACTTTATAAACATTATAAAATCGAGGAAATTTTTCTTGGAAAAAGGTATTCGATCTACTCTTAACGAACTCACTTAAATTTGCAATCCCAAAGGTAACATCTACGCAGGGGCGAACAAATCTACGTTTCAAGAATTTCTAAATTGCAATGTCGAATGTAGAGTTTAAAATAATGATGTGATCCCAATTTTACATGTAAAGGGTTCTTTATTTTCATTGAAAATAAGTAACCGTTCACACTCGCATAAAAAACGCACTGGACTGATGGAAGGCGCTTCCAGTGGCAGCGACTCGCTGTGTCTCATCGGCTAGGAGAGGGAAGGATAGGTTGGAACAGTGTTAATGTTATGGGTGCACGGTGGTTTAGAATATAACCACAATGTGATAACCACGAAATTGATAACAACAACACGCCAAACCTATCGCCAACCATCCACTGCATGCAAGAAGGTAAAACGAATTCGCCCATGGTCCCAATACGGTAACCCTAAACCCAACGATTACCAGAACCCTAACCTGTACCAAGAATAAAAAGAAACGAAATAACCATCAGACTCAGACGCGCAGTACGCCCGGTCGAAATTTTCTGGCAAGGTCAGACTCAAGGAAGGGTATCAGTCAAAGCGAGGACAGAGGTGAAGGCAGGGATTCCAGTCCCCTTTTCCCATCTAGCAATCTATCTTTTCAACTACAACTTTATGATCAGTCCTATTGTCTTCAAGAAAAAGGGATTACGGCTGGCAAAACATTTCTATTGCATCAGGTGGAAAATACATACGACTATTCTTTTACCTTCAAGAGGCAAGGAGATTTCGTGGGCAACAGATTTTATTACAACTACACGGAATTAGAAGGCGGCGCATAGCAAACCCCCAATCTATTATGCTTCAAGCCACCCAGGTGGTACATTCAGAACATATTTTATTACATTAGCATGGTATTGGAGAAAATACATGTACAGTCAATATATCAACATTCACGCAACAAGAAGAGTCCATTGTTAACAGATTTTTCTTACCTCTGCCTAGATTTAGAAGGCAATACACATACAACCCTATTCTGATACTAGCATAGCCTACTCTACCAAGATTGTTAAACAAAATCCATATCGTTTCCTTATAGCCCGCTTGATGACGTCCGTGCGCTCCGTGTTGCTCCTACTCCGTGCCTCTCCCGCTAGCCGACCGTAGAGACTACACCAGTACCTCCCATCCAAATGCTAGGGGTACTCTGCTTACCCCAAAACCCCCCGAGCTGCAAAGGGGCCACACACAATCCAGACAGTACCTAGCTTCCCAGCTCGCCTCCAAGGATGAGCTACCACTCCAGTCAGCTGAGAAAATCCCCAACTCCTACAAGCAATTAGTCCAGTTCTCTAGTTTGGCAACATAACAATCCCTGACAACTGAATCCCCTTCTTTTTCCCATCTCCTCTCTTTTATCCTCCTCTCCCCCTCATCCCCTTTAGGTTTTCCCCAAAAACCCTAAATCCTCTTTCTTTTAAGTTTCCCCCCCTTTTATTTTTTTTTATTCTTTTATTATTTTTTGAAAACAAAAAGGGAAATGCGTTAAGCATCTTTTCATTATATATATTTTTTTAAATCATAAATATGTATATATATATTTTTCTTTTAACTCCCATTAGTTAACTAATTAAATCCTTCTTTTCAACTTAACCACCACCTAATTGAATTAATTTATTAAATCTCTTTATCTTACCCTACACACTTTATGAAGACTCACATTAGCTTAAGTGGTTTTTTTTTTGTTTAATTTTAGTATTAGCACCTGATTTGTTAATGCTAGCTAGTAGGAAATGAAATTCTAAGGTTATTTGAATGGCAAAGCTATTGTGAGCTAGAATATAATGGCGTTGTTATTAGTAGATGGTTAAGTCTTGATTATTATGTTAGGGCGAAGTAGTAGTACCTTCACTAAAAAGGTAAATTATCAAG
>SNQJ01S0101809.1:23659-54337 GCA_010110895.2 Picea sitchensis
CTTCTTATCCTACCAGCTCTGCTGTTGCCATCAATGACAACAACCATCAATACACATTCGTTGCTTGGTCAATATTTGCCAACAAAGTGTTCCTCCCCTTCCTTGCCAACAACTTTATTAAACCCCCCCCAAAAAAACCAAATCTAGCCACCAATTTCTAAATGAATATCAAGTGGCACGAGAGAGTCCTCTTTGAGTTGAGCAGGCTAGTGCCTCAGCTCTAAAGCTGGTTGAAAGACTTACCTCTGTTGTTTTTCTATTCAGCCAAACAAAATTTACGGAGTGTTAACATTTTGGCGTCGTTGCCGGGGACGAAATTGAAAATTTTTCCCTGGGAAAGAACGATATGGTTGAGTTATAAGGTCTGAGAGAAGCAAACACTTAGACACATATTGGTTGTATCCCTACTTTGGCGAATCCACACATCAAAAAAACAGTTTGAAGATGATTCCATTGGTAGAAGAATCCAAAAATTTAAATTTTCACTGGCGACTCCACTCTCAATGCATAATCCAGCTTCGAAAACATCATTGGCGACTCCATTGTCCGAATATGATTTCAATATATGAAAGGTATGCTCCAATGAATTGATATCGTATTCCTCACTTTCCAAATCGTATTCCTCACATAAATTGGCAAAAATATTTTCCTAAATTCGAAGATGGGAAAGGAAATGATGTTGCCTTGCACTTGATTAGATTTCACATGAACATATGTAAGTTGTGGATTGAATTTCATGAGGATTGTTTGATAAAAATGTTTATGGCTACTTTGGAGGGGGAAGCAAGATTATGGTATGAAGGTTTAAAACCACGCAACTTATACTCTCTTAAAGATTTCCATATAACATTCTTTAAGCATTACGGAAAATCTAATCCTTCATCCTTAGTGTTTGAAGATTGTTGTGAATTTTGTGAACATTTCATAAAGTACCTTGAAAATGTTTTTGGCAATCAAGAGTGTATGAATGATGAAATCATAGAAGACCTTTATGAATATTCATCCCAACAACAAATAGGATCCCCTCCTTTGGTTGAAGGTGAAGCTAATCAAGAAATTGTTTCTGAAAGTTATTTTCCTTCCCCTGAACTTGATAAAGATATTCAAGGTTTTCAACAAGACAAAGTGTTTCAAGGTTGTATTTCTCCCCCTATGAATGATATGGTTGTTAAAATTCTAAGTGGCCTAGACATGGATGAGGATTCTGAAATTGCATCTATGGAAACTTCCAGCAATGAACAAACAAATGAAATAGAGTTTCAAGAAAGCAACAAAACAACATATGCCATTTTTCAATCAGAAATACAGAAAGATAATGAATAAGTTGTTGTTTTATTTGATTCATTTGAAAATCATGGTTTTGGAAATACATCCATGGGAACTCTAGACTGTGAAATAGTTCATGATGTTATCTTTTCACATTCACAAGAATATTATGAACAGGAACTTATTTTCATTCATTCATTTGAAAGTCAAAAAGATAGTCCTCAAGCAAATTTCCAAAAGTTTAATAAAACCAAATCATAATTGTTTGATGAACAAGAGGATAGCCTTGATGCACATAATATGGCTGTCATATTTGAATCTATGAATTTATTTGTTGAGATTCATGGGAAAGTAGACAAACCTATTGCTTCCATTCCATTTGAAAATGTTCTCGGAACTGAAGAAATAGAGCAAAAGCAACAAACACTTATGAATGGGGCTTGTCTTTATGTTTTTGTTCATCAAGAATAAATTATTTTTCATGGTTTTCAAGATCCTATGGCCATCCTATTACAATCATCATTAAGGGAGGAGTTTGTTTCATTCATAAGCTCATAATTTAGATTCAATTTTTGCTTTTAGCTACCATATTTTACATTTGTCTGCTTGCTTAAGAAAGATGTGATCAGAGAAAAATCAGGAAGCCAATTGCTTGATTGGTTGCATTGGCACTTTAGCATCACTTGATTGATTATTCATTTTAGAATTTTTAGAGTAGATAGGAGTGTGCAAATAATCTTGTTGGTCAATCATTTTTTTCAGTTTGGATTTCCAGTAGTGCGTACAGTCAGATTTTAGCGGTGTATTCAGTGTTCAGTATCTAGTTGAGAGTAGTGTACAAAGTTCAATTTTCAGTAGACACTGGTGACAAGCCATAGAAAGGTACACACACATGTTTTGGGAGCATCCCAATGGATGAGGCACTGGGTCTACAGTTCTTTGCTACCTCACAAGGAGGATAGCATACCCAATTGGAGCCTATGTTATCACCATTACAATTTTCAGATAGGATCCAAGTCTCAGAAATTTAGCGAAGAGATACATCGCTATGGAAGCATGATTGTATGGCGTCATATGGAAAAATATGGTGGAGGTGCGAAAGGTAGGACCTGGGAGACCATAGATCTTGAAATGGCCCGGATCAACGACTAAGGCACATATCGGGCGATGAAATAACATGAAGTTTAATTATGTGAAGGTGGGTCGGGGAAAACTATCGTGGTTTCATTCATGGACGCGTGGCACCCTCAGTGGCACATCGGGGCAAAAAGAGGTCTACCTAAAACCATTTTTTCCAACCCCCGATATCAAAAGTTGATGAGGCTCGACGGACCATAGATCACCTACTAATTTGCGCTAATTTTTTTCCCAATGCATATTGTCCTTGTGTTATTGTTCCACTTAGTTTCTCTAGTTTTTTCACCAGCTCTGTCAAGCTCCCATCACCTAAATCCATCACCCAATGGATCATCCAAAACAGTCATGTACTCCACAAGTCAAAAGTTGGAAAATATCCCAAGCTTATACCTAGCCTTAATTCTTATCTAAATCCCTTAGTTCCATCACTTCATTCATTTTTACCCTTATTTTCGTATTCCCGTTGAAAACAAAAAAATATGCCTTTTATTAAGCACCCTTATCCTATCCACAAAGTCATGCGTTAAGCCTCATATGCCCAAAGTCCTTCGAAAATATAATTTTTTTATTTTTTATTATTAATATAAATATTTTTATATTTATATTAGTATTTAATCCAATATTTAATTTATGGAATCACTTCAAATCATGGGCATTAATATCAATTTATAATGTGGAAAAGTCAAAGGTTGGATGGAGGGCGCACATACATATCGAGGATTAAAGTAACGAGGAGGTTAATTATGTGAAGGCGGGTCGGGGAAAACTACCATGCTTTATTTGGTGGACACGTGTTTTTACGTGGAGCACATCAGAGGTAAAATCAGTTTGGATTAAACCACTCCAGCCAAGGCCCGATGTAATAAATACACCATTTATCATATGTTTAATCTGTGACATTTTTCTAGGAGTGCATTTCAACAACAAATATGAAATTTCTAATTAATGAAATTCCTTCTCACAGTGAAAATATTTTACGGAGGCAAGATTCAAGAAATTAATGTTTATTTCCATGAAAAAGATTTAAATGGGAATATGCACGTGAATGAAGACTTGGATAATTCTTTATCCAAAGATTTACAGGAATAAAAGAAGAAGATAAAAGGTATTTTACCAAAGATAGTAAATTGCAAAAAACATAGTAAATGTTTTTTCACAGTGAAACTGTAAATTGGAAAAACATAACACAATAAATGTTTTTTATAGTGGAATGGTGAATTGGGCAAACAAGACATGGTTTTAAAAAACCACGGGCATGAATTAAATTATGGAAATTTAATTCTATAGGATAGAAAAATATTTGGGAATTATTTTTGTTTCAAATATATTATTCCCAAATATTTAATGAGAATATGGATAAATGAAATCATATTTGAAAGAGTGTAAGTGACATTTCAAATAGAATGTGGTGGAGGAAGGAGCTAGAGCGTCAGAGGAATCTGTAGGGATCATGAGACGTTTTTTCTGAAAACTGTCATTTGTAATCATTGTAGAAGATGAAACGATTCATTTCAGTTATTGTAACCGATTGCACATTGAAGGAACTCGAATTGTATAAGTGTTAGAGGTTTTGAGTGTATTGGGTGGGAAGAAGTGAAAGGGCACAGTTCTGGTTGTTCTGAACTTCATTGTAATTTTCCGGGGCTGAATTGAATACATATGCAACAACTTTGAAGTCTCTATGAAAAGATTCTAATGGCGGTGATATGAGCTTTTTATTCCCTCATTGTATGTGTTTCCTTTGATCTTTTATGCCATATACATTTTTCTTTTGTTTAAATTGGAGAGTTAAAGGCCCATAATTCATCATTTGATGCTCTTGGCTTAAGCAATTTAAACTATGTATGTTTCTTCTTAGCTAATTCAGAATTCATTTCCGTAATGCTCTAATGCAGTTATCTGTTTCTCTTTCCTCTTACCACTCTAATTAAATTCAAATTATAACTCAGATACATTGCCTCATTTAGCCTATATCCTCTGGAGAGTTCTACATTCCAGTCAATGTTTTCATTCAATTTCAGAATTTTGACTCCATAGCCAAAAGTGTTCCTCCCCTTCCTTGCCAACAACTTTATTAAAACCCCCCAAAACAAACCAAATCTAGCCACCAATTTCTAAAGGAATATCAAGTGACATGAGAGAGCCCTCTCTGAGTTGAGTAGGCTAGTGCCTCAGCTCTAAAGATGGTTGAAACAATTACCTCTGTCATTTTTCTATTCAGTCGGACACAATTTACAGAGTGCTAACACTCCCCCTGAAAACATGCCTCTATCCTCTGCATCTCTGTGACCATTGATCCCCTGGAACCATGCCTCTATCCTCTACATTTGATGAATCTCTCCCCCTTTCTCATCAATGGCAAAGGTATCTTTCCATCCGTGGTTGCTCCCCCTAACCGAACTATCCTCTTTATGGTTCTTCCTTGTGTCCATATAAGACATATAAGATAAAAATTCAAAAGCATTCATTTTGGAGTAGAAATAAATCCAAGTCTCTGAGAATATTCTCAAAGGCTTCCCGTGGAAGTGGTTTTGTAAAGATGTCTACCACTTGTTCTTTTGTGCCCACATACTAAACTTTGATGTTCTTTTCTACAACCTGTTCCCATAGAAGGTGATACTTGATTGGAATATCCTTCATCTTGGAGTGCATCACCGGGTTCCTTGATATTCCGATGGCACTTGTATTATCACAATATATTAGAATGGGCTCATCATACTCAAACTGTATATATGTCAAAGTTTATTTCATCCAAAGAACCTATGTACAACATGATGTTGCTACAATATGCTCTGCCTCAACTGTAGATAGAGATATTTATGATTGTTTCTTTCTTAGCCATGATACTAAACACTCACCCAAGTAGAACACTGCTCCACTGGTGTTTCATCGGTCATCAATGTAGCCTGCCCAATCTGCATCTGTGTAGGGAATAAGAGATAGATCCTTTCCTTTTGGATACCATAATCCAAACTCTTTTGTTCCTTTGAGATATCTGAAAATTCTCTTCACTGCTAATACATGTGATTCCTTTGGCTCTTCTTGAAATTGTGCCACCTGTCCAACTGCCTGCATTACATCTGGTCTAGATGTTGTCACATATAGTAGGCTGGAAACCATTGACCTATATTTATTATGATCTATAGAGTTTGAATCATCATCTTTTCTTAACTTGCAACTGGTTTGCATGGGAGTGATAACTAATTTTCAATCTTCCATTCCGAACCTCTTTAGCATTTCTCTGATATACCTGTATTGAGAAATAAAAAATCCTTGATTTATTTGATGTATTTGAAGTCTCAAAAAGAAGGATAGTTCTCCAAGTAATGAAATTTCCAATTCATTCTGCATATCCTTTTCAAATTTATGGCTTAACCTGTCATCATCACTACCAAAAATAATATCATCAACATAAACTTCAGTTAATAAAATATTACCTTGACTTACCTTGATGTAGAGGTTGTTGTCTGCACTTCCTTTTCTGAACCTTGCATGCAATAGATATTTATCCAGTCTAGAGTACCATGCTCTAGGAGCCTATTTTAGACCATACAAGGCCTTCTTTAATTTTCACACATAGTCTACATTATTTGACAACTGAAATCCTTCTGGTTGTTCAATGCAGACTTCTTCTTCAAGTTCCCCATTTAGAAAAAATGGTTTTATGTCCATCTGATACACTTTAATATTTTTGGAGCATGCATAAGATAAAAGAAATCAGATTTCTTCATTATGGAAACTGGGGAAAATGTCTCTTCAAAGTCGATTCCTTCAACCCGTTTATATCCTTTACATACCAATATAGCTTTGTTCCTTGTAACCTATCCATCTTCGTTCAATTTATTCCTATATACCCACTTTGTGACGATGGCATTCTTATCCTTTGGTCTTGGAACCAATTCCCAAGTGTCATTTTTCTCTATTTGATCCAATTATTCATCCCTGGCCTTGTTATTAAATTCATCCTTGCTGGCCTCTTCAAAATAGGTTGGTTCAATCATAGATGTGAGTACTAGGTGTGTTTGTTCTGGTGAATGGATTCTTCTTCTAGTCTCAACTCCTGCGTCTTTCTTTTTGATAATCTGATCTGAAGGATGATTCTTTTGTACTCGTCTGCTAGGTGTTTTTGGAGGCACTTGCTGAAATTGCTCTTTTGATTCTGTTGGATTCTCTTCATATTTATCTTCTACTTCATTTTCATCTTCTGCTTCTTCTTCGAAAATCTTTTCTATTGATTCATTTTCTTCTTCCTCTGATTCTAGCCTTCCTGTTTCATCAATTGTTACATTGATGCTTTCTACAACTTTGTTCAATCTCATATTGTAACACTTGTATGCTTTCCTTGTACTTGAGTAACCAACAAGTACTCCTTTGTCCACAAAAGAGTCAAACTTTTCCATTTGGCATCTTCTCTTTTGATGTAACATTTGCTTACAAAAACTCTGAAGTGTTTCACATTTGTTGGTATTCCTTTCCATAGTTTGTAGGGAGTTTTGTCAGTGTTGTTTTTGAGCATTACTCTGTTTTGAATGTGAAATGTTGTATGCACTACCTATGTCCAAAATATATCTGTCAATTCGGAATCCATTAGCATTGTTCGATCCATTTCCTGTATTGTCCTGTTCTTTCTTTCAACAACTCCATTATGTTGAGGTGTCCTAGCAACAGAGAATTGCCTTTTTATTCCATGAATGCTGCAATAGTCCATAAATTCCTTTGAAGTGAACTCTCCTCCATTATCAAATATCAAGCATTTGATTTGTGAATCCATTTCATTTGCAACCATTTCCTTGTAGATCTTGAAGTTTTCAAAAGCTTCTGACTTATTCTTGAGAAAGAAAACTCCAGTCATTCTTGTATAATCATCAACTAATAACATAAAGTATTTCTCACCTTTTAAACCCTTTGTTGTAGTTTCTCCAACTAGATCAGTATGCACAATTTCCAGTGGTCTTGTCATTGAATATTCCTTTGATTTGAACCTGGTCTTTGTTTTCTTTCCTTGTTGACAATGCTTGCATAAAGTGTTGGTTCGTTTCATGATCCAAGGAGTTTCTTTGACTCCTTGTATTCTGCTGATTTTGACAAGGTTATCAAAATGTATGTGACCCATTATTTTGTGCCATAGCCAACTTTCATCTTCCTTTCCTAGACAACACTTTTCATTTCCAATTTCACTTAATACATATATGTTTCTTGAAGTTCTTGCAGCTGTAGCAATCAATTTTCCTGAACCTTCTTTTCTTATCTCTCACTTTTGTGAATTGAAAGTAACTTTATGACCTTGGTCACACATTTGACTCACACTTAGAATTTTATGTTTCATATCTTCTACTAGTAGAACATTTTCTTCCTTGGTATTCTTGTTCCCAATTCTGATTGTGCCTTTTCCAATGATTTTACCTGAATCATCATTACCTAAGGAGACTGATCCATCTCTTTCCTTTTGTAATGTAAGAAACCTGTCTCTATCACCTGTCATGTGTTTTTAACAACCACTATCAACATACCAACCACATTTCTTATTCTTATCTTCTAGAGAGAGTGTGCATTCTTCATTTCTATATTGATCGTGCTTTCTTATCCATGTCCTTTTCAGAGGTTCTTGTATGTGACTGTTGTTATTCTGTTGCGGTTCTCTAGGAGGGACTGTCATTCTGCAATCTTTGGCCATGTTTCCAAAATTCTTACATTTGTAACATTCCACTTTAGTGATCAAATATTAAAACCTATTGTAACTTCTTATCTATGTTTCACTAAGCCTTCTTGGATAACCCCTTTGTGTATGACTTTCAAAATTGTTTGTTTTCCTGTTGTTAGCTCTGCAATTCATAACTTTATGTCCAAAATTATTACATGCATAACATAAAACAAAAAATATAGTTTGACACCTGGGAGTTGAAGATCTTCTGAAAGGAGGTACTCTTATAAATTCTTCTTCTTCCTGAGACCTATCTGTCGGTTGTTGATTCTGAAATCTGAATCTTCTCAGTGGATGAGTGTCCCTTTAATCTTCCTTTTATATCTTCCTATCCCCCTTGATTGTTTATGCATACATTTTTGGATATGTTTCTTGCTCTGTTGTTTTGGTGCTTGATCATTTTTTTGTCTGATTGTATCCAAGTCCCAACTTGTCATGATGAGATTTTTGACTGCCGATAATGCCATCCAAAATTTTTGAGTTGTTCTACATAGTTTTCTTTTGAAGATCCTTTATTAATGTGATAATCTCTGCTTCCAAATTTCCAATGATCTTGTCTTTTTCTTCTAGTTGTTTTTCGAGTGCTTCTTCAATTCTTTTATCTTCTTCTATTTGAACCTTCAAATTTGTGATCATTTGTTCTAGTTCTTGAGTGTCTTCTTTCTTGTCTATTTCTTCTTGTAGTTTCTTTTTTTTCTTCTTTTCTCTTCTGATAACTTCTATGGCACACATTAATTCCTCTCGGTAGTCAACTTCTGCCTCTTCAATTTCTTCTTCGACTTCTTCATANCGGTAGTCAACTTCTGCCTCTTCAATTTCTTCTTCGACTTCTTCATATTCTTCTTCGCCTTCTTCAGAGTCTTCTTTATCAAAGTATTCTACTGCCATGAATAGAACTCTTTCTATCTCAATGTCACTGACTTCATCTTTATCTGATGATGATATATCTTCTTTGGTGCATAAGATTCTCTTGAAGAGTTTCTTTGTGGTTCTTTTGCCTTTATATGTTTTTTTTTTCTTTTGAGTAACCTTCATCATTTCTCTTTTTCTTATAAGTACATTTGTTAGCAAAATGACCAATGACCAATACCATCAAAATTAAAACAAATTAAAGGAATCTTACCTCTATTCCTACCGTCGGTTCCCTTGTTCAGTCTTTTGAACAAGTTAGCCACTTATTCATCATTTTCCGAGATGTCACTGTTGCTGCTATGTTCTTCTTTTTTTCTTTCCTTTTTCTTTGAATTTTTGGATGCTTTGAAGACTGCTTCTTTGATATCTAGATTTTCCTATTCATTCGTCATTTCATATGCTATGAAGATTCCATGTAATTCATCCATGCTTATTGAGTTTAGATCTGATATTTTTTCTAGTGCTGATATCTTAGGGTCAAATCTCATAAGGAAGAGATCTTAGTACTTTTTGATCAATTACAGATTCTTTGATTTCTTCTCCAAATCCTATGATTGCATTTATTGTTTCATCAACTACTAAAAATTAAGCTGCAATGTTATCATCTTCCTTCATCTTAAGTTGTTTGAACTGACCTCTATAAGTTTGAATCTTTGCTTCTTTGACTTTTGAATCTCCTTCATAAATATTTTGAAGTTTGTCCCAAATCTCTTTAGAGGATTTACAATGTGCAACTTTGGTGAATACCGTTTCACTAAGACCATTCATAAGTGCATTTTTGGATTTGGAATTATTGTGACTGAGTTTCACTGCTTTGTCATTTGTTGGCAGAACTGCTGGTGTTGTGTATCCATCTACAATTGATTGCCAAATTTCAAGTTCCCATGCCTGTATATATGTTTTCATCCTTATTCTCCAAAATGCATACTTCTTTCCATTGAACTATGGTATTCCATTTTTATACAAGTTATTTCTCTCCATGATCTACCTTTCAGTGGTTAAACTGATTTCTGAAGGAACCTTCTCTGATACCTATTGTTGGATTACTGAGAGGGGGGGTGAATTAGTAATAAAACAATTTAATCATTGTTAACCATATATTCCAAATGTTATATTAATGCAGCATTATCATCCAATAACTATAGAGTAAATAAGCAATGAACAAATGAACAATCATACACATACACAATACACCAATGTTTTACGTGGAAACCCAAAGCGGGAGAAAACCACATAATGATTTTTCTTATATGTCTTGAAGAATTACATTCATTGGAAGCATCAACTTCCTTTGTTTTCCAACTGCAACTGGAAGGAGGCTCCAACCCCCTTATTTCTCGGGATACAACCTGAAGTAAGCTCCAACTCCCCTATTCTCTGGCTATAACCAGAAGGAGGCTACAACCCCCTATGTTCTCCGACTACAACCAGAAGGTGGCTACAACCACTTGTCCTTGCCTCATCCAACCGCCCTGAAGTAGAAGTGGAATGATGGAACCAGTGTCACACTATCAATGTGAGATATACCACTGTAAACCTGTACCAATAAACCTGAACCATGCATCAACCTGTACCTCAACCTGTAATCAAACTATACCATAAACAAGTGCATCAACCATGCACCAACCTGTAATCAACCTGTACCATAAACAAGTTCATCCAACCATGTACCAATTATGTACCAATATTGTGTCAACTACTCATCAACTATGACCCATCAATATGTACCAACATCATCAACTATACACCTCATGTATGTGCTAACTCATGTACCCAACATGTACCTTAACCAAAATCGCTCATGAATTTCATCATCCAAATATGATTTGTAACTTTGTAATAGACATGGTGTATATGATTAAATACCTTCAAACCTTCCTTACCTTCAAACAAGAGATTATGTGCCCCAATAGTTTACCTTTCTCTAGTCCGAAAAGGATTTTCTTAGGATTCAGAGAAATCCAAAATTTCCTGCATTTCTCAAATACTCATCTGAGATGTCTTAAGTGCTCGTCATAGGATTGGGAAAACACAGTTACGTCGTCTAGATAAATGACAATAAATTTTCCAATTTATTCCACAAAAGCGAGATACATCGCTCTTTGGAAAGTGGCCCCAATGTTCATCAACCCGAAAGACATTTTCATGTACATGAACGTGCCCCAAGGTTTTGTGAAGGCTGTTTTATCTTGGTCATCTGGGTGAACGAGAACCTGGTTATAGCCTGAGAAACCATCTAGTAAGGATATTCGGTTGGATCCAAATACCTTTTGTAATATGTGGTCCATTTTTGGCAATGGGTAGTTTTCCTTTAGAGAAACTTTGTTCAGGTTACAGAAATCAATGCAAAGCCTGATTTCCCCAGACTTCTTTCGGGTTGGGACCAGATTTGAAACCCATTTGGAAAATCGTAAGGGAACTATGATTTTAGCATCATACATATTTTTTATTTCTTTTTCTAATAGGAGAAGTAACTTGGGATTGATTCTCCTAAGCTTCTGTCTGAAAGGTTTTTGATCTTCTTTTATAGGAATCCTATGTTGTATGATGCTTGTGTCATAAGATTTTAAATCTTCGTAACCCCAAGAAAACACATCCGCATATTCCTTGAAAATTTCAATGTATTTGAGTTTCTTCTTAGGAGGTAAGGATTTATAAAGTTTTACTATCCTGGGCTTCTCTTCTGTTCCTATGTTAATGTCTTCAACCTCTTTACCACTGGCTTCAATTTTTGGTTTTTTAGCCACATCATTAAAATCAAAAAGGTCTTCTAAAGGAACTAAACCCCTAGGTAAAACATTACCTTTTAAATGAAAAACATCAGATTCTAACTCATCTTCACCTAACTCTCCTGAATATATCTTATTCACACTATCATTTCCAAAATCAGATCTATTTACATTTTCATCCTCGTTTTCTAGGTCTATGTTTGTATACTTGAAATCATTTTTACATTGTAGAAAATCTTCAATTTGGTCATCGTTCCCAAATATCTGATAGTATCTGATATTGTCTGGGACAGTGGGTCTGCACTTCACCTCCATCGTGTATAGGCGAGTGGAACAAAAAGGTATCTTGCACGTACCTGCTGACGTAGCTAACCCATCTGCGAAAATATTCTGTCCCCTGGGCATAAACTGTAAATCAACTTCAGTGAAACATTTAAGGGCATCCAAAACAACATTCCTGTAAGCTCTAAGACATGGATGTTTTGCTGCATATTCACCTTTGATTCACCTTGGATGTCTTGCCATGATTTGTTTGGCACCAACTTTATTTAGAAGTTTCAGACCGAGCATCAGAGCTTCGTACTCGGCAATGTTGTTACTGCATTGAAAATTTAATTTGTAAGAATGGTTTTTTGAATACCTAGATTTGTGATTGTGCAACCAAACTCCTGCTCCAACTCCTTCTTTTCTTACATCTCCATTGAAGTCCATGCTCCAAAAATTTGTTGGAAATTCTTCACTTATCACATTTCTCTTTCTTTCTGCCTCAACAATTTCTTGGAATTCTTTCATATCAAGTGTATCTTCTTCGAGCTAAGCGATTTTCTCTCCTATATCGCTATCATTATACAAGATGAAAGAATCTAAGTCAGAGTGTGCAGAGTACAAAGGATAGTTATGTGTCTTTTCTTGGCTGCTGACCATATATTTCATCAACGTTTCTCTGTACAATCTTCTTTGTTGCCCAAATACTTGGATGGTGGCATACGACATATCCAACTGCAAAGTACCTTTCAACTTGGCCCCCCAAGACCTGGACAACAACATACCATATTTCAGGGGAATGTCTACGACCACAACATCCATAACCATGCTTTTTGCCGGAATCTGGACTAGAGTGATACATAAGTGCTTGATCAATTCGATACATCTGACTTTGCTGGAGTCAAAAGAGTGTAAGTCCTTGTAAGTTCTGGTGACCTCAAGTCCCAGTTTTTCCATCACTGCTTTAGGCATCAGGTTATGGAAAGCACCTGAATCTAACATAGCATTATGCAGAATCAAGTCGTGTATATTAAGGCTGATGTAAAAAGGAGCGACAACACCATTGTCAGTCTACCCATCAACTTCAGGGCCAAACAAGAGTTCAGGTTGATCATCGGTAAGATTTACAGTGTCTAAATGATTCGTTGATCCAACAGTTAGGGCCTTCGTTCCTATATCAGGTTCAATGCTCAGCTCTTTGATCACCTGCGATCAGTAAGCGTCCTTACTCATCAACTCGAAAATGGGAATGGGAATTTTCACTTCGGCTAATTCCCCTTCGAGGCTGAAAGGAGTAGGTGCTCTTCTTTGGCTCACCAATTTTGATTTGTCCACCATAGTCTTCTGGGCAGAAGTATTTGGTGGGTTGGTTGATGAAACCTCAGTTTGTGTTGATCTTTGTGTTGGAAAAACAGGACCGTGGAGCAATAAACTAAAACAAATGCAGAAACAAAACACAGAAGACACACAATACAAGAGAGACACAAATTTACGTGGTTCACCCAGTGTGGGCTAAGTCCACCAGAGAAATTGTCAGGTCCTTCCTTTATTATTATCCAGCAAATGAAGGGATACAACCTACAACAAAACCCGTTGTAACTTCCTGTTCTTTCTCTCACAATCTCGTCTCTCAGAATACAATATTCACCATCCTACATAGCCGCAATACATTTCCCTCATAAAAGAGGGTTGCCTTCTAGGGAAAATGAAGGGATACAACCCACAACAAAACCCCTTGTAACTTCCCTCGTTTTCTCCTCACAATCTCGCCTCTCGTAAACAATATCTACCATCCCACATAGTCAAGAATAACACATTTTCCTCATAAAAAGAGGGTTGCCCCTCTAGGGAAAAACCCTAACATAATCTCCTTATCGCTAGGATCTCACATCTTTATAATAAATGGTCCAGATTTATAATGAAATACAATATACCTTTACAAGGGCGATTGGGCTTACCAACCCTCAAGGGTACTCTCCGCATCAGCCCAAGGTGGAAGAGTGTACATACTATGGGGTGTAAATACTTCATGGGTGGTAAACATGGCTGGAAAGAAAGGACCTCCCCAATCAGAAGATAACGTCTACAACCAACAATCTCCCACTTGAGACCGATCTCAACAACTCCACCACACAGATAAGGCCGGATTTTGAACTTTCTTGTACCTGGAAAATTTCTGATTTTCATCTTCATTCTTGATACCAACTGAATCAGGAAGGAACCCAAGCCCCTCGTTACTCCCTTTGTTACCATGTTTGCAAGATTCTCAAGTAGTATGCTTCTTTTCCATCTTCAATTGTCCATCTCTCCAAGCATGGATTGTATGAAGTGGTACCTCAACTATATATATGCTTATTCTTCGAATGGAAGAATGAGTTATTTGTGGCAAGGAATGGAACTGACTATCACAGCATAAACTCCGTTGTTCTCCGCTTTCCTAATTCCTCCATAAACCTTGCAACCAAATCATCTTTACTAGCCTCTAGCGTAAACATACTCAGCAAGGTTGAAAGTGCAACAACCTTTCGCAGCTTCGAAATCCAACTTCTACTGTTGTTCCACCTATAGTAAAGATACCCTGTGTTATTCCTCCTACTGCCTTTATCACCTGCCATATCCTAATCAACATATCCTTGTAGAAAGTGGGCCCAACCTCCAAAACATAATGCATGTGTAGTAGTAATCTCCCAAATAATTCGAACTCACTTACCTGCCTCCCAACGTCTTTTACCCGGATGTCTATATACTTGCTCACAACTCCCACCTGTGATGTGCACATGGTCTTGTGCAACCATTGCATACATCAAGTCGCCAACTGATGAATAAGGGACTCTGGATATATTCTATCTCCTCATGTGTCTTGGGACACATTTCCTAAGTTAATTTGAAATGGCTGGCCAAAGTGCACGAACTAGTTTTGCATTCTCAGACTTAAACCTCTCCAACACTGTAATTCACCCCCGGTGACAATGTCAATTTTACATTTTTCCCGCTCTTATTATTCTCATGCTAAGGATTTTCTTTTGTAACACCCAAATCCTTCATCGCGAAATCAGAATTGATAACTTCTTCTTGAACACATTTATATCCCGCATATTAGTCCCTACAACAAGCATGTCATCTACATACAATAGAAAGATAATAAAGCTTCCATTTTCTAGCTTTTAAAATAAATAATGATCGAATGACATCTACTATAACCCCGTTTCCGCCATAAACTCAAACTTCAAATAACACTACCTTTGAGCTTGCTTTAGCCATACAAGCTCTTCTTCAACTTGCATACCAAATTCTCCTTCCTTTTGACCTCATACCTTCCGTGGGTCGTCAGTGATATATATTCCTTCTTCCAAATC
This sequence comes from Picea sitchensis, assembly GCA_010110895.2. Lineage (NCBI taxonomy): Eukaryota > Viridiplantae > Streptophyta > Pinopsida > Pinales > Pinaceae > Picea > Picea sitchensis. The sequence continues at coordinate 39,025 of SNQJ01S0101809.1, forward strand.
CCCATGGAGAAAAGATGTTTTACATCTAACCTGCTTCAAGATGAAAATTTACCGCCACAAGACATAAAATAGTCCTAATTGAAGTCATTTTAATATCAGGAGAAAATATTTCATCAAAAATCTATACCTTCTTTTTGTGCAAACCCCTTGACAAGAAGTCTAGCCTTGTTCTCCATCTTCCTCTTCAACTTGTAAACCATTTCACCTCAGAATGTTTTTCCCATGTGCAAACAACCAAGTCTCAAAAGTCTCATGGCTTTCCAAGGAATTCATTTCCTCTTTCATGCCTTCTGTTCTAATTTTTGGCTGTTCAGGCCGTGATGCCTCTTCATAACATTCTCGTCTTCACCTAATCACCAACAATAAATACTGAGTAATGAAGGACAAGATTGCCTGTGGGGTAAATTTAACCTGGTAGATCTTCTAATTACACTTGCAGGATTTTGAGGTATCTATTGCTCATGTTGTTGTACATTTTGATTTTCTCTCTCCTTTGGAATTTTTTTTCAAGTGATCTCATCAAGCACCGTATTCTTTGTTTTTCTGTTTCCTATTTCTTTACCTGCAACAGATCCCATCTTTGTACATGACCTTCTATTGAATATGACATCTTTCTTACTCCTAATGATTTTGTTATTTTCTATAATCCCATAAGAGATAACCAAAATCATTAACACCATATCCAATAAAGGTACACTTTGGATTTTGCCTCAAGCTTTGTTCTCTATTTTATTTTATCAATATAATAAAATGTTTACAACCTAAAGTTTTCAAAAAGAATAATTTACCTTTTTAACTATCCATTCCTCCTCTGGAATAATACCATCCAGCAGCCATAGTCCCCCTGCTATTAAGTAAACAACAATATCTACAACATCTTCCTGAAACTGTAAGGGAAACCGACATGCAATCTCATAATCCTTGAACGCTCCATGATTGTCCCGTTGCCTATCCTTTCCGACACACTATTTTCTTGTGGTGATCTTGGAACTCTCTTCTCTCTAAGGAATCCTGCTGGCAAGAAATAGTAATCATCAAACTCCTTAGGTTAGGTGATTCACCTCCATTATCCTGATCCGGAGACACTTCAAACTTTTTTCCCTGCCTCATTCTCAACTAAAGATTTCCATTTCTTAAAAGTATCAAAACATCAAATTTTGTCGTAATTCAATAAACCCAAGTTTTTCTAGTTGTATCATCAATAAAAGTAACATAATAATGAGAGCCACCAAGAGATGATACCCAATATAGTCCCCATACATCTGTATACAAAATCTCTAACCTTTCACTCCTCTTTCCTTTTCCGACTCTGAGAAATCTAACTCTCTTTGTTTTCCATAAACACAATGCTCAGAAGTCTGAATCAATTTATTTAAGATCTGGCACCAAATTTATTTTTTGAAGTATCCACATCCCCTTATCACTCATGTGTCCCAAATTTTAAGGATACAAAGTGTTTTATCCACTCTTGTAGAAGATAAATATATATAGAAGAGTCATTATTACCAAGACATAAATACAATGTACCTACCATGTTTCCTTTCTATCACCAATGATCCTTCATGACCTTCCATGTCTTTATCTCAGGAATATGGATATACAACCTTCACTTTCCAACCTCTCAATTGAAATTATATTTTTACTTATATTTGGAACATGTCTTACCTTTTTTTTCAACAACCATTGGTTTCCATTCGCTATTCTCTATTTTTACCTTCCCATTCCAACAATTTTACACTTATCATCACCCAAATGAACCCGGCCCAAAATCAATTGAACATAATATAGAAAATATTTCCTATGGGTGTGGTATGAAATGAAGCTCCCATCTACTACCCAAGACTCAAAATATTATTCCATGTAAAGAATCAAAAGCATCTTGTAACACATCACTGCTATATTTGTTTCCTGATTTCTCTCCCACTGCCCATCTCTTTGTTTCTTTTGAGCTCAGAGTATTTCTTCAGATGTCCTTTCTTCCCACAATTCCAGCACTCTATCTTTTCCAAGTCTAGATTTGGATATCCCCTTCCTAGAATTTTATGCTCGAGCTCCCTTTCCCTCTCTATCCTTTGTCTCTGCTCTCCATGTTCAACGTGATTCTCGATGTTCACCTGATTTTCCGGCCACATTTCCTAATTAAGTATGATAACACCAACAACATTTCATCAAATTTTAAAGTATTTGAACGAGAAACAAAGTTACTTTTACAGCCATGACCAAGCTATTCCAACTTTCCTCGGGTAATGAGCACAATATTAGAAGAGCCCTAACCTCATCATCAAAGCTCACTTTTATAGAAATTAGTTGATTAGTAGTCATGTTAAATTCATTTAAAATGATCTCAGAACAGACCCACTCCTTCCTGGACATCTTCATATTAAATAATTTCATTAGATTACCTATTCATTAATCGTAGGGTTTTTCATACAATTTGGACAACGCTATTCATCAAACCCTTCGTTGTCTTTTCTTTCGAAATATTGAAAGCCACCGGGATGTCGCTTAGGCTCAGCCGCATCGCTCCTAGAGCCTTTCTCACAAGAATCTCTCCCATTCTTCATCCTTCATGGTCAGCTAACTTCTTTTCTATCCCACTCAATGGTAGGAATAGATCCTTCCTCGATATAAATAGTCTTCCATCTCCATCTTCCATAACCGGTAGTTTTGACTGCTAAATTGACCCTAAACTCTTCATCTTCCGACATTGTTCCCACTCTAACCAGGAACCCTATTTCTTGGCGATTTACCTTATCGCCTGGATACCGCTTGTTAGAAAAACAGGATCACCTGAGCAATAAAATAAAACAAATGCGTAAACAAAACACAAAGACACACAATACAAGAGAGAAATAATAGATGACGTATTTCACTCCAAGGTGGGTTATGTCCACCGGAGAAATTTCTGTGTCCTTCCTTTATTATTATCCAAAGAAATGAAGGATACAACCTACAACAAAACCCACTGTAACTTCCTCTTTCTCTCAGCCTCTCTCGTATCATACAATATTCACTCATCCTACATAGTTGCAATATATTTCCTCATAAAAGAGGGTTGCCTTCTAGGAAAAAAACTGTAACATAACTTCTATCAAGTAGGATTCAAGAACCTTATAATTAACGGTCCAGTTTTACAATGAATTACAATATACTTACAAGCCATTCTTTTTTCTTTAAGGGTTTCACTTAACCTTGTCAGTCTCGCTTCCCCTAGATCTCAAATGGGGATAGCTCTCCGACCTCTCAGAGGGTACTGCGACTCCCCCACGCTGGAAGAGTGTACACTGGGTGTAACACTTCATGGGGTATATAAACACGGGCTGAGCAAGGACCCCTAATCGTGAAGATAATCAGTTCACAACCAACAACTTCCCACTTGATGATAGGTGGGTGATGATAGGTGGGCGAAGGACATAAGATGAGGATGAGGAGGGGCTTGCTGGCATGGAGTGAGTAGTTGGAGGTTTTGTAGTGGGAGATTGTGTTTCAGGGGTCCGGGGTTGTAGGTTTTTTGGGTCTAAAATGATTTTAGTTACGAAGCTATCATATTTCGTTCTAAACAGGCTTTTCTGGAAAATGGTGTCAAAGTGGATATCTTGAAGGGTAACAAGTTCCTTTGGGAGGCAAAAGGACTTGTGAAGGAGACTATGACTCCCCGAAGCTTCTGTAATGGTCTTCTTTCTAAGTAACTGCTCTGGATTATCACGCCATTGTGGGTTCCTTGGGTCAGTGAGATCGAGTATAAGCCCTTTTAGGAGCCATATTTTCTTAATTTTATATATTTTAGTTTGATGAGTCTGAAATCAATATGTACAAGATTTTAACAACCTATAAACATTAATTCTTTCTCAGATTTATAATTTGTTCGTAAACAAAGTCTTCTTTCTAAGGAAAAAGAAACGGGTTGAAAGTTTGTTCAAATTCCCTTTATGGTCAGCTTTCTTTACTCATGTTAATTGTGGAATTCTGTGAGGTTGTCGAGAGAAGATATCTATGAGGCAATCCTCTTTATCCAACCACTTCTAAACCGAATCTAGCCCTACTAGGTTTCAAAGAGGGATCTCCTGCATGATTTTACCGCTTTTAACTTCTTTAAGATATTGTATTAGTTACATAAAAATAAGATTGACCTGGTTTGTTGTTGCTTTTTAAGTTGGTTGAAGGGGATTTACACATCCATTGGGCTATGGGTGTGTTATAAATATAGAAATCTAAACCAGAAGAAAAAGATTATTTTCACAGGGAAAAATAATGCATCTGCTGAATTCCTTTAGCAATAAAGTGATGAATATTAGAAAAGATGAGAATATCAATTGAAGTAAAGAAGCATTTAAGAATCTCTTCACCAATATCGTAAGATAAACATTAAGATCTTCAAAGTCCGAATAGGGTATACAAATATAAATCTTGCAACATGTGTTACTTTTAAAATATTTAGATTTGAATTTTTAGCGGTAAATGATGAATAGCGGAAAAGATGAGAATATCACTCAAAGTAAAGAAGCATTTAAGAATTTCTTCACTGTAATATCAGAAGATAAACATTAGATCTTTAAAATCCAGAAAAAGAGTATACAAATATAAATCCTGCAACATGACTTACTTTTAAAACATTTAGATTAGAAACAATATGACAATTGGAGCAAGAAAACATTCAACATAGAAAATAAACATCACCAATGAATAACACATGAGAATCCCGTGAAAACGTCTCTTTGTACCTAATGGAAGATCTATTGAAAAGGATTACAATCTTGTAGCTTGCAAGGTGTAAAGATCAACCCTCAGTAATTCAAAGTTTGAATTATTTATAATCAAAATTACATACTATCCTGTCATTAAAGATCAAGACATTGCAAATCTAAATTTAGCTAACTAACTTTAACAAGATACAAAAAATTTAGGAAACTACTTGATGATGTGTTGAAAATTCTTGTCAGATTTTCTCAGGAATCATCGGTGAGGCTCTACATGACCTCGCCTAACTCGACAACCTGACTAGGCTTGGATGCCTCATCGACTATTTGATCAGATTGCAAATCTCTTCCCATGAAAGGTGACTGAGAACCGACTTGAGTATCTTCTATAATTTCATCCATCCTATGTAATTCCCAGAAAGCTAGTTTGATGATGAAGATGTACCCCATCATGTTGTATAACGATATCGAATCAGAAGTATATGAATTCCTTTGCCCTTGATAATTGCCTTAGGCCCCTACTAATTTTTTGAGTTTCTATCCTAGCCACATGCTTGGCTAGTTTCCTTTTGTAATTGGCAAGCGTCATTAACTTATTACGAGAACCTCATACCAAGAGTCTTCTCAAGTAGAGCTTCAATCTTGCTAAGTAAATATTTGCACCATCAGTGGTCTATGGTTGTTATTGATAACATGTAGGTGCGGACACTAACTGACTTCCCTAGATCCACCGGATCTAGAAAAAACACACCGCAATACGACGCTTCCCCTTAAGTTTTAGATATATAATTTACTAGTAGGAAGGGACAAGTAACATACCATAATATCGCTTCCTAGGGTCTTTTGTTGTTCTCGCTTCACTGGTGCTCTCTGTGGAGGTCAGCTACCAAGACAAATACAAACCAACCAAAGTGATAGAAATAGTATAAACTCAATAAAACCTATGTATGATCAAGGAATCATAGAATAAAATCACAACAAGCTTTTATAGGAAAGAATCATATTACCGTGATCATATTAAATGTGAAAAGAGATTACAACCATGGCCTTGATGTCGAAGGTCCCTTCCAACCGTCCTTCGCTCCCCTGACACTTTGACTCCAAGAATTCGGAGAGCATAGATCTGATGATATCACACCCATCTCTAATAAAGCAAATCTCCCAGCCACTCTAACCAAGCTAATAAATTCCAAGTCAACCAAATCTAACAAATCTCAAGAACCAAATAAAGCTAACTTTATTCATGAGAAACTCTCCTTTATAAGTTGAAGAGGATAAGGTGGTGGAGGTTAGGATGATCCCACTAAATCAAGGAAGAGTGGAGTAAGATCCAAACCATCTGGATGCCACCCCACCATGGAAATTTCTCCTTCTATAAGCATCGATAAAATTCTCGTTTTTCCTCCCATCGGCATTCTCAAGACCCTAGCTTACAGAAACCCGCAAAACATCTCTCACCCTAGCTATAGTAAGTAACCCACCCAGAATGGGTCATTCTCTCACCCCGCCTATATAGCAACCTACAAACTTTTTTTTTATAAGGTTTTTACATAGGAAATGCAACTTAAATTTGAAACATAGCCACCGACATACAATGTGGATCTATGCAAAATACAATCAATATACTCCAAATACAACCCGGATCTCGCCGTGAAAATATCCGGTCTCTTCATCTCTCCCACTCTATAGTACGAATCTAACTAAATATGTCAAAGTTGAAATTATGGTAGAAAACCACTTGATTACCGGGTCATTAGCAGGGTATACCATTAACAAGTGTGAGGGAAATCACCATTAATGCTCACCGGGACTCCTAAGGTACCTTAGTACAACCCAACTAATGTGAATCAATGAGTTAAGTTCAAACACTCGGCTGTGGTAATCTCGCATCGGGGACGTATAATGAAAACCCAATCGCCAAAGTGAGGAACCCTGCCATTGAGGCATGGAAGTTCCAAGGTACCACTAGTTTCTAAGTCTAATTCCCTGATAATGAGTTGAAGCCTATTGTGAAAAGACTCATCATGTGAGGGTCTTAATGTATCCCGTACATCAATCACACGTAAACAAGTAAATAAGATTTGATGTAGATCGAGTAACAAGTGATTCCGTGACTGACTCGTGGATGTATCGGGACGCAATATAAGGCTTTAAGAATCAGAAATGGCCGATGCACAGGAAGGATTTTCTGTTGAAACATCTTTTGAATATATTGACGCATTAATTAATAACCGCCTTGGAAAATATTGACTCAATAACATGGATCACATGCCAATTTGTAATCTTATAGTAGTATGATCAAGAGACAAGTAGATTTTCCAACCTAGATACAAGGCGATTGAAAGGGTGTCATGCTCAAAAGCCACTCTTCCACGTATACAAGCTTAGATACATTTCTTTCCCAAATTTTCCCCACCATTTTCTCGAAAGTACCTTATTTTTACGCAAGCTGAAGAGGATCACATGTGCTTAATGTAAGCTCATCCTTCAACGAGTCCCTCGATGATCTTTAATGAACCCTAAGAAGGAGTGGTTCTATTCCGTTATCACTCCAAGAAACCTTGTGGTTGCGCAGCTCAAAGGTGCTTGGTAACTTAATAAATGAATGTTTTGTATTTGTAAATGTGGATCAATGGGACAATCCCAATACAACTTTCTATAGCATTCAAACATGAAAAATGATAAACAAATAGACAAGGTTTCAAAGATTGATTAATCAACAGTAGCTTTAAAGTGGGTGGAGAACAAATTGTAACTAGTAAACCAAAGGTAAAAGCGTGGTTCCGCAGACACCAAGAGACTGGCCATCGCTATGAGCTAAACAATGGATGTCAGCCATTCAAAGTTTGACAACACATATAATAATGCAGAAAGAAAATATGGAAAGTCGACAATCAAAATTGAAAGGAACCCGTGATTCAGATAATACTCCAAAAGTCCGAAAATAATATAGCCAATTACTCTATCCAAAAATCGAACCATTGTTTGATATCAAAATAAGCATTTATAGCCCTTACAAGTAGTTGCAATGTATCCTAAAAACATGTACCTGTTATTTAATAAAAACAGCTCTATTCTACTTAAACAACTATGAAATTAAAGTTTTCAATAACATAACTGAGTATTCGAATTGTCTTCAGCATACAGAAAATCATCATTTGTTTCCTCCAGCTTCCAGCATCTGCAATGTAGTGGTGGAAGCAAAGATGACACCAGGCGTGACTGTTCCATTTCCAATATTTATGGCTGAGTTTTAGGGTATGGTTTTGAAAGTGTATCCAAAATCCCTCAAATCCCTGAAGTTAAACCTCTTGCATGCAATTTAGCGGTCAATTGATACGTTGGCATATCTTTAAAATAAGTGGAAAATAAACTGTTACGATTTCATCCTCAAAACTCATTGTTCCGCTGCTAACAAATAATCGCTTTGAATTACTTGGTTATCGGGTTGAATCTATCGCTTCCACTTAATCCGTAATGAAATAATATAATCGGGCGCAGTTGAAAGTCACGATAGTGCACAAAAAGGAGTTTTTTCCTTCAAAATTTACTTCAAACCAAAATCAATTAACATATGACTTCTCACCTGTATACAATCACCACCTAAGCAAGGACTTTCAGGTCTGGATGGGACCTTTGTTCCAGCTTTTGTTTCAATCCGACCGGGCTCTTTGGTTAGTTTCTGCAAGCAATATTAATCTGTCGACTTTTAATGAGCTTTTCCTCTTTCTCTTGACGCTCTCCAATAATCCCTCAAATGCTACATTTGTATTTGCAAAGTTATCGACAATTTTATACCGGCCCTTGATTACCCGCTCCAGAACTTCCCTGTTGAGCAATTACCTCCTTTAGGTGTTTGATTCTCTGGGCTTTATTTGATCTTGGTTTTGGAAGATTCTCCGCCTCAGATGCTTTAATGTTTCATAGTTTGAGCACATTCATTGATTGCTCGAAATTTTGGATAGTGTGGTGACCGATCTTTCCGCCGACTGACCGGAAAAGGTAAATTGAGGATGTTCTTGCCTGTACTCTGCTGTGTAGGGTGTCCCGAATCCCAGATAGTCTCACTGTAATTTGCTACTCGAAATTCAATTTCGTCTTCAAACTGTGAGGTTTCAATCTATATACCCTGTCCTCTGAAGGTCCCGACAAGGCCCTTCTTCTCCTGAGTCAGCCCAGGAGAGGATTTCTCACTACACCGCCATCCGCTCTCATTTGCAGTCTGGTTTTGTGTTTCAAAGCCTTCCCAGAACACGAAGTGCTCCCAGCTCCTTCCTTGTTGCTTTAATTTTTACAGAAGAATCAATTTAATGAGGCCTAGGTGACGAGAGTCGCATTTAATGCTCAAGGTTGAGCTCTAATTCTATCATGTAATTTAATCAAACTGTGGTATAAGAAGTGGCAAATTGATGGGGTTTTAACGTGAAAATGATCCATCAATTTAAAGTGGTACATCATCAACTTGTCGTATCTTCCTTCTGAGGTGATGTATAGTTGAATACCTTTGAATAAATGTTGCCACTCCTCATCCAGAGAAGGAAACGAGCATGCCCTTTGTCCACGCTTTGTGTTTGTATCCATCCTTCAAATAAACCCTGAAATCCGTGATCCTTGGGGAGCGTGGTCTTAAACCATTTTGGCCAGTTCTCAACTCAGATAAAGAATGACAACCCTCATCCACCTTTTAATTCTACAGAACTTCTTCAACGCTAGATTTGTTTCCATCAAATTTCTTGGCGAAGGCTTCAGTTGTGTCCTGGTGAGACCCAACTTGTAGTCTTTCTGCGAATTCTATGCAACCCGCATTTGAAAAATACCTCTGACCTCGGGATGTGATTCCAAAAGGATAAATTATCCAGTTCTCTTTTAAGTAAAATGCCACTGCGTCTTCTCGCCATATTGAAGCTCAAACTTTTGAGAAATATAAACCCTGCAACCACCTAGTCGAGCTGGTGGTCGTGGCGTACCGTTGAGCAACCGGTTTCGCCTTGCTTTTGAATTTTCAAATGGAAAACTTGGATGTTTCTTTGTAACGCTTAGATAAGTGAGACTGTTTACTCTGTCAGGTCGTCAGCGGTAATTCCTCCTCTCAGACTCTACATCTCCAACACGATCTTGCCATTTCGACCGCGGATGAATGTTGAGCATGGTTTCGAACGAATTGGAATTTCGTCACATCCTAATATGCACGATTTATCTTCTCCATGATTGCCCACCTTTGCGAAGGCGACGTTCCGGATTTGCTCTGACGTGTGGGTGATCACACCATCATTGTTATTCATACATGGAGATAAACACGTGATTCCCGCTTTGAACAACAACAACCCTTGGAGAACGCCTCGGCCAAACGCCCGCTTGTCACTTTCACCAAGTAAGGCTCGCTAAGAAACCCCCTTAGTCGCTTCGAGTGGCACTTTCAACAAGACTAACCGATGAACGAGTCTCGAATGTTGAAAGTGAACACTTTCCACAACACACAATGAACCTTTTGAAAACAAGTTAGTCATGGAAGTAAAATTTTCATAATTTTGAAAAAGAAGACTTTATGGTCAATTATTTTCTAAGACACACAAAAACCAAAACTTCCTCACCAGAAAAACTCAAAATGACTTGAAGATACTACCTGTTAAGATATCCACCAAACTCCACCGAAAGGGATCAAGCCATTTTGGGAGCAACATTTGGTCTAACCGATGGGCATCTCCCCGAGGTGACCCGCTAAGAACCTTGTTAGACTCAGTGGCCTTATTGCAATCTAAAAGAAAGTTGCTAGTACCATTGGGCAAGGAGTTATTCAAGTGACAAAAGAAAGAAACAAAACCAAAAAGAAATATGTACAAAAGAACCTGACTTCACAAGAAGCCTCATGAGAAATAGACCTTCAGGAAGTGCCCGCGAGGGCCCCCTGAAACTGGCTCGCCGAAAGAGTTTGAAGAACGAAGGTGTTGTTCTTCTGCACCTCTGCTATGACAAAAGGACCCGTCCAAAGGGCCTCAAATTTTCCATGCTTTTCTCCGCCTACCGTGATCCCAATTTTAAGACCTCATATCCCCGCTTTGAAGACATCCGGATTTGGACTTTCCTTTGTCGAATTTCGCTTGATCATCTCCCCGATGCACTTAGTTTTTCTAAGAGCTGCTCTTCACCTTGTTGCAATGAAATTAACCATCTCATGAATCCTCCTAGTCAGATCATATGGTTCCTCATCGGGCCTCAGAAAATTTTGCAACCGGCAAAGCAAGTTGAATAGGAAATATGGCCTCAGTACCATATACCAAATTGAAAGGAGATGTACCAATTGTTTTTTTACATGTTACCCTGTCAGCCCACAATGCAAGCTTTAGTTTGGAATCCCAACCTCTGCATTCCTCGCTCTGCCTTCTTTATGATTTTGACGAGACTCTTGTTTGATGACTCACCTAGACTCATTCCCCTATGGATAGTAGGCTATGGATCGTACTAGCTGAATTCTTCACACAATTTGACCAAATGTTTATCTTTGAATGCAACAAAATTATCAGTGACCAATCTCTTATGGCAACCAAATCTGGCGAATATATTCTACTGCAGAAAGTTTATGATGACAAGCAGGATTACGCCTGCGGGAATAGCCTCCCCAACTAATTTCTCAGAAAATAATCGGTGGCAACTTTAATCCACCGCATGTTGTCCACTAGAAGGGCGTGGATGATTCAATGATGAAGTCCGCCCCACCTACCGGAAAGGCCCCTCGCGGACCACTATAGGTTTGAGAGGAAGGGACTTCATTTGTTTCTTACCTTCAAATCTCTTACATTTGTCACATGTTTTCACAAATTCATATACATCTGAAAATAAGGGTGGCCAATAGTAACCTGATCTCAAGATTTTATGTGTCGCGGGTTTTCCAATAGTGGTGTCCTCCCCGCGACTACCTATTGTGAAATTCACTCATGACCTTGGCCGCCTCTTCTTGATTTACACATCTCAACAACAAACCAATGGGATTTTTCCAAAACAACAAATTATCGTTTATGCAGAAATTTACAGCTTTTAACTTCAAATCCCTTCTTTGTGTTTTTGTCAAATCTGATGGTACTGATAAAGTCTGTAAAAACTTAATGATATTGTTGTACCATTTGCACTCAGCTAGATGAGTTGAAACCTACATTCCCTCAATTTCATTGTTCTCAGTAGAGGGAATATTTTCTGCATCAATACTCATCGATGGCGTCGGTGCAGCTTGCAATTCTCTTCGCTTAAGTCAAGACCCCTCGCCTTTAACTAGCTTTGCTGGTTTTTATTTCAACATCGAACTCAATTAATCTGGCTATCCACTTACTTCTTTGCCATCAATATCAGGTTGAACAAGAACATCTTTAACCGAACTAGAGGTAACAAAAGCTATTACCTTTGCCCGAAGAATGTAGAGACTCGAAACCTTCAAAGTGACTTGACAAGTGCATAGGTCTGTTTTTCCAGCAATTCATACTTTACCGGTGATCCCTCAAAACCCTTGCTAAAGAAGGTAATTGGTTGTTCCTGGTCATCATCATTCTTCTGCAAAAGCACCGCAGCCGATCGTGTCATTGGAAGCAAATGAGAAAAAATGTAAAATACCTTGGAAAAATCTAGGCTGATCAATACAGAGCCGCTTGTAATGGCTCTACGTCATTAAATCGACTGTCTGCTACTTCAACCCACTTTTATTTCGTAGTTCTTCTCAACATACCAGTTGATATGCTTTGTGGATTTCAAAGAAAAATTCCTGCGAATCTTCCTCGACAAAATTAATGGTTCCAAGAAAGACTGAATGTCTTTCTTCGACCTTGGAAGGGACAGACACTGTCTCTACCCTTTGACTCGATCTTAAACCCATCCCTCGTAAAAACAATATGCCCAAGTAGTTTTTCCTCTTTAAGTGCAAAATTAGACTTTTTAGGATTAAGAGAGATGCCATACCTTCGACACTTCAGAAATGTCCTTCTCAAATGCTGCAAATGAAGCTCGTGGCTGCTTGAGAACACAGTGATGTCGTCAAGATAAATTAAGACAAATTTATCTTTCTTGCCAATGAAAGCAATGTCCATTTCCCTTTGGAATGTCGCCCCCGCGTTCATCAATCCAAAGGGCATCTTTTCGTACATAAACGTGCCCCATGGAGTGGTAAAGGCAGTTTTTTCTTTGTCTTCCGGATGGACAGCAATCTGATTGTACTCGAAAAACCCGTCAATGAAAGACATTACCTTCGATCCTGACACCTTCTGCAACATATGCTCCATCTTAGGCAGAGGGTAATTGTCTTTTCTGGAGCATTTGTTCAGATTTCTGAAGTCAACGCAGAGTCTGATTTCTCCATTCTTCTTCCTGACTGGCACAAGGTTAGCGATCCACTCTGAATACCTGAGAGGGATGATGATGTGAGCGTCCAACAGTTTCTTGATCTCTTTCTCCATTGTGGGCAGCAGCAAAGGATTGAATGATCTCAGCTTCTGTCTGAATGATTTGGTATCTTTATTCAATGGAATCTTGTGTTGAATCACTTCTGTATCAAAAGTCTTCAAATCATCGTATTGCCAGGCAAAAATATCTGCAAATTCCTTCAACAGTTCTCCGTAGTCAGCCTTCTGTTTCTCATTCAAATGTGAGGCCAAGTTGACATGTTTGGGATCTTTCTCACTGGCCACATTATACTGGAAGACATCTGATTCTTTTTCTGCACTTTACAATTTGACAGCCACGTCATTATTATCGAACAACCTTTCCAAAGGGACCAAGCCTTTAGGAATTCTGTTGGTGGACAGCTGAACTATCTCGTGAGCTGCAATTTTTCTCTTGAGCTTTGGCTGTTCGGCTTCATCATCGTGTTCGTTCTCCTGGTCAATCTGTAGATCTGCAAACTCATCTATCACTGCAAGGAATCGAGTGAGTTCAGCATCGTCCTAAAAAACTTTCCAGAATTTCACATTGTCAGGAAGAGAAGGCCTATGTCTAATTTGAATTTCATAGGAAAATTTGTGAGGCAAAGGGGGAATGAATGCACATGCTGATACAGCCAGTGAATCAGCTAATTCGTTCATGGCTCTAGGTACAAAAGTAATTTTGAAATACGCAAAATTTTTAATTTCCTCCAACACTTCATCCCTGTATGCTTTCAGCCTTACATGCTTGGCTTGAAAAGATTTATTCACTTGCTGGATGATCAGATCTGCGTCACCAAACACCTGCAAATTTTTAATACCCTTCTCCTTTGCTGCATTCAGCCCCAAAAGAAAAGCTTCATACTCAGTGATATTATTCGTCACCTTGAAATCAAGTTTGAAAGATAGGTGAGAAATTTTCTTTGAGGGAGAGATGAGTACCACCCCTGCTCCAGCTAACTCTTTGGTGCAAGCACCGTCAAAAAACATGGTCCAGAGATCATCCTCTGCTATATCTGTGGGCTGATCCGTGGTTTGTTCTGATGGTTTTTTGAGTAGTAATGTATCAGGCAGTGAGTCATCAAATTGCAAGATACAAGATCCCATATCTGTGTCGACTGCATAAATAGGATGGTTAGATGGGTTCTTCTCATCGTTGATCACATATGATAACTGAGACTCTCTATAAAGTCTTTTGTTCACCCCTCCGAAAAAAAGGATGGTTGCATAGGAAAGATCCATTTGGAGGGTGCCACCTAGCCTCTTCATCCATGATCTTGATAGAAGACATCCGAATTTTGGGGGTATGTCAGCCACCACTATGTCCATTATCATTGTCTTCATTGATGCTTGGGTAAGGATCACAGCCAAATCCTTGATCATCCCAAGGCATTTGACTTTTCTAGAATCGAAGGAGAAGAGTTCATGGTAAGGCTTGGTGGTCTCCAATCCAAGCTCATCCATGACAGTTTTGGGCATTAAGTTGTGGGAGGCACCGGAGTCTAACAAACAATTATGCAGTGTTTTTTCGTGGATATTCAAAGAGATATAGAATGGAGGAAAACTTTCATACCTGTCTTCTACCATTGGGCCGAGAGTTATAGTTGGCTTATCATCATAAATATTTAGGATATCGACAGAATGAGATACTGACTGTGGGTCTAAATTTTTCAGGATATCTCTTTTAAACATCTCATTTTTCATTAGTTCAACAAGAGGAATTGGAATCTTGATCTTTTGCAATTCAGCTTCGAAATTAAAAGAATAAGGAGCCTTATCAGCAGTCTTGTCTAAAATTTTTACCTGACTGGAAGAGACTTCTTGATTCTTCTGCTGTCCAACAAGAGGCTGAATCTCCGGAACTTGCTGACTGACAGGGACAACAGCCTGCTTGAGAGAGACTGGTGCTTTTTCTTTTGAAGATTTCACAGGTTGATCTTCTGATGTATGGTCTTTTTGTTTGACAGGGGCAGCATTCTCTGCAGGAGAAACTGATGCATCTGCTTGAGCAGCCTTAGATTTGGATCGAAGGTTGTATCTGTTCTTATCCTCTGCTGTAAAGATGCCATCACCGAGAAGATCATCTTCTGTTTGTTCAGTCATTAGTGATTGCTCATAATCTTGTTGTGTGAGATAAGATGTCCCTGTCTCATCTCCAACACAATGTATATCGCCTTCACCATCCTCTTGACCTTCGCCATTGTCTTCGTCCATGAC
>SNQJ01S0101812.1:0-30677 GCA_010110895.2 Picea sitchensis
CGCGGCTTTTTGTGTGGACAGTCACGTGTCGGGCGTGCATGCGCGCAAAACACGTTTTTGTCCCGCGCATGTGCGCGCGCATCAAGCTGACGTGAAGCACCTTTCAATTTTTGGTTACTTTGTATAGTTTTTTGCCCTTCTGGAGTGTTGTGAGATTAATTCAGTGCCATGAGTGACTTCATTGCTGTTTTGATGATGTGGAGTTCTTGTCGCCATGTGCAGACAAAATTTCAGTGATAACAATTATTTTACATATTGTTTTAGGGAATACATGGTGCTTAGTGAGGAATTGTGATGCCAACCCCCACGCCTCCTAGGGTGCTCGCACGACAACCCAGTCTAGGATTGTTCACACATGAGTTGAATTAGCTCTCATATCCCTCTTGGATCCTCTCTAATGGTCACAGGAACTTTAAATTCCCTTAGGTACAGGTCCACACGAAACAGAAACCTGTGTGAAATTTAATCTAAGCCACATTTTCCTTAGAGTCGAGCCACAGGTGCTACAATCAAGAACTTAACTAAAAGGCACTTATTCAGAGCTTCATTACTCCAACGCTCCAAAAATTATGGCTTCGAGATTTTTAACCACAAAACTATCCAATTCTCCCAAACTTTGAACTAATGAACTATCAAAGACTTCAAGGATCGACGATCTGCACTCCACCCCTTGATCTATGTTTGATATCAAATACGATACTCCATGACTCTGGGATTCGGAAGTTTCCTGAATCTAATACACGTTATCTCCTAGATAATCAAATTTCAAACTTAAATAGATGGCTCACACTCCTCCCATAGCCAATGGTTGTGATTAACTCTAGGCTTCGGGCTTCAGGGTTCTTCAATCCAAATCACCACCAGACTCTCGAACTGTCGAACTCCAAATTGGCAAAGGGAAAAGATCTACAACTGAGACTCTCCTTTGATCAATGACTAGGATTTTCTCCGATGATTCAGAGCTTCGGAGCCCCAACCACATTTCAACAACTACCTCCAAAATATTCTGGATAGAGGAACGTCAAAGGACTTACAAGTCAACAGCCCCTGCTTCACTTCCCAATCCACAACTAGGATCTATTTGGGACTCCGGGTTTCAGGGATTTCTCCTTCTGGAAACAAAAGGACCAAATTATGCCAGAGTGTTGATTCTCTGAAATATGAGATCTACAACTCACATTCCACGATGGGAACTATGGTTGATATTCACTATGATTTTTCCAATACTTACAGCACAAGAACCTTGACCGATGGCTCTCATTCTCCTGTGCTCATATCCAATGGTTGGGATTTGATCTCAGTTGTTGCACACTCTCCTCTTGTTTGGGGTTGATATTATGACCCAGATCTAATATTGCAGCCCAAATCAATGGATGTTGTGTCTTATTCCTTCATTGAATCTCCACTTCTCTCCAAGGAAGGACCTTTCTCAAAGTTTCAAAAGCTTGTCCTTTGATCTCTCCACTCCAGGGTCACTCCTTGGCCTATGCTTGTGTTGCACCTCCTTAGCTTGGAACTTACGATAAGTTATTATGTGTAGTCCTTGTGCTTATCCGTATTCTGGAACTTAAATTGTTCTCTCCTTCTGCATTCCTTGCATAGGATTTTTGCACACTTGCACTGTCTCTCCTAAGATTTCAACTCTTAAAAATTCAAATGGGATCATCCCTTTGTTCCTTCAACAACTCATTGTGCCCTCCTATCACCCACGCTCTTCCTCCTGATCTTTCGAACACAGTCAGAGTGTTCTTTCAAATCCCTCCTAGCACTGTGTGCTCTTCCTCCTGAGCTTTACCAGTTCTGGTGTGTCCATTTGGTAGGATCATTCTAAACTCGCATTGAGTTCTTGCACACTCATTGCGCTAGCTTCTCAGAGTTCTCAATAACTCTGGCGTGCACTCCTTTCAAAACCTTCCTTTGAAATTTTACATTGCTCTGAGTGTAGGCGCACTCCTTGCACTCACTCTTCCTTATGAGCTCTTACACTGATATGAGTGTAGGAACACTCCTTTCACTCACTTTGTGCACTCCTTGCACTATCCATTCTAAGCTTATGACTAGTTCTTGTGTTCCCACCTGTAACACTCCTCACATAACTCTTGACTGAGTTCTTGCATAGTCATTGTGCTAGATTCTCATATTTTTCCAACAACTCTGATGCGTACTCCTTGCACTAGCCTTGAGAGCCAAGAACACTCAGAAATTCACACAGATAAGGAATTCTATCTATTCTAGCAAAGGGGACATAATTGTACTCATGGAATTTATAAACAAGCACAATAAACATTCAGTAAACATTAAGAGACACATTTCCATTCACATAGAACACACATATAGAGATTCATATGCAATGAAATCTACTTTTCTATTAAATATGAATGCTTTTTACAATGTTTACAAGATTGGACTGCAACAGAGTCTCAATTCTTCTCTCCTCTCCTCTCTTGAGAACTATTATCTTCTTATGCTCTTTTCACAAGCTTCTCTAATGCCTTATGATCTCAATAAATTGGGATTTTTACAAAAGAGGGGCTTGTCGAGCCTTCCTCACCTACTTACATTAAATTTACATTTAATTTACATCTAGTCTGAATTAGATCTAGATTCATCTACCTGCTAGCCATTAAAGGCAGCTTACATGCATCCTATACAAATAAAATGGCTCTACTCTCCTCAATCCTTTACAATATTAATTACATTAAATTTGAGATTTAAACTCAAAATGAGAAGGTTGGAGCTTCTCTCTCCTCTGGATCTGCTCCATCCTTATGCATTGTTGCGCTAGTTGTTGATGTGCTACTGAGTAGGAGTGATGTTCCTGCATCATACTCCCCTATTGTCAAAATCATGATCTCATGCTCATGGCTCCTATATTGTTGTTGTTGAGATCCTCAAGGATCCCAAACTTCTCTCTGGAGGTATACACCTACTCCTCTACCTTTCTACTGCAGTCATCTTGTTTCTACTGCAGTATCTCCTCCTGGTTTCCAAATTTTATGTTGTAGTTTCGCATTTATTTTTACACTGCAATATCATCTTGTTAGCCTCCACCTATTGTTGACTATCTCCTTTTCTGACTTCAACATCACTCTTCTTATCTTCTCAATATCCTCGTCCATCTTAATATCCAACTTGAATTATTGGATGAGCCTCCTTTGGGTTATTTCTCCTTCTCTGAGGGCTTACAATTCTTCATACAGATCAAAGGGAAGATCATCCTAATATCCCATGCTAACTTCATCTCATTTGGAATTGGCTTACCACTCCAATTCTACGACAATATTATTGAGTTGATGTTCAACCATCACCTTTGACAATTTTCTTTCTTCCAGTTCCTCTGTTCCTCTGTCACCTCCTTGAGATGGCATAAGTCCAGCCTCATCCAGTTGCTCATCATATTGGAATTATTCTCCATTCTACATGACTCTCTCCTTCTAGAAGTCTTCCTCTATCTCTCGATTGTCTAACAAATCCTCCAATAGCTTCAAATATTCCTCCCACTAAGAGAATATGGCATCTGAATGCTCCTCTTGAATATTCCACTAGCTCATTTCATTCTCCCCCTCCATGAAAGTCTTTGTTGGTTGTCCTTCTTCTTCTGCAACTGAAACACATGCATTGTCCTCTACTGGGCTTCTTCCTAGATATATGTTAATCCCCCCAATGATTATAATGAACCTATGATCCTCCTCCTCTCATGTCATCACTCCTTGCTGATATGAACTCTCCTCTGAGTTCCTGAGGATTTCCACTTGCCTCAGCCACCTCCTCAGTTTCTGCTTCTAATTCTTGGAAATCAATTGTTGGATAGGCCACTTCACCTTCTTCTTCATGGGCCACTCATACCTCCATCTCCCTTTCTCTCCTCGCTACATGATCTTCCATTACAATGTCAATCTGTTGAGCTCCTCTCTAGTCTTCTTGAGCTATTTATCCATCTACTCTCTTCTCATCTGCTTGCGGTCTCCTCTTGGACCTTGTCTATGGCCTTTAGTAGCCATTTTCTCCTCTCCTATGTGAGCTTCCACTTGATCATTATGAGCTATAATCAGCCTCTTCCAAGATTCTCCTTTCTTATCCTCTGGTTCACCTGCTAGGACCTTCTCTCTGATCTTTTACACTCATGTTGAGTGTAGGTGCACACCTTGCACTCGCTGCTTCTCCTGGGAACTCCTTGCTCTATTATTTTTGTACTCCTAATGCTCACCTTAAGAGCTCCACATGCTCTCATCCACTCCAAGAATTCAATTGGTCATTCTCTTTAGCCCACCTAGTTGTTTATTGTTTGTTGCACACTTGCAAGTAGTTCTTCACACATAGCATTAATACTCTGCATTCTCCTCCTTTTCTTGTTGCCTGCAGAAAAAATATTTCTCTGATACCATTTGATGGTATCAGACAAAAATATCATTCAGATTCTGATAAAAATTGTACTCTAATACCATATGATGCAAACCCCCACCCCTCCTAGGGGCCTCGCGCGACCTCTTGGTCTAGGATCACTCACACAGGAAATGAATTAGCTCTCAAATCCTTGTTGTATCATATATAATGATCATATACCCTTTAAATTCCCTTAGGTGCAGGTCCTCATGAAACAAAAACCCGTGGGTGCTTTACTTTAAGCCCCTTTTTCCTTTAAATCGAGCCACATGAACTAGCCCCTTTACTTCGGTGGGAATATCACATGACCACGGGATAGAACCAAGAAATTAACTAAAAGGTGCTTATTTGGAGACTCGTTACTTTGACTCTCCAGAAATTTGGGCTTCATAAGTTTTACCCATAACACTCTTTAATTCTCTCGAACATCGAACTGGCAAACTCTTGAAGATTTTAGGGATCGATGGTCGAAACTCCACCGCTTGATCTATGGTTTAGATCAAATCCGGGACTTTGAGACCCCGAGATTCAGAATTTTCCTGACTCCAACACACGTTATCTTCTAGATATCCAAACGTCAAACTGAAATGGATGACTGACACTATTCCCACAACTAACGACTATGATTAACTCCAGGATTCAAGATTTGGGGTTCCTCACGTCAAATCACCACCAAACTCCTGAACTGTTGAACGTTGAATTGGTGAAGGGAAAAGATATATGGTTGAGGCTCTCCTTTGATCAATGGCTAGGATTTTCTCCGGTGCTTCAAAGCTTTTGGGCTCTGGCCACTTTTCAATATATACCTCCAAAATATCTAGAATAGCCTAATATTGAAGGGCTTACAAATCAATGGCATCTTCTTCGCTTCCCAATATACATTTGGGATCTATTTGGGACTCTGGGAGTTAGGTATTTCTCCTCCTGGCAACATAAGGACAAAAATATCATGGAGTGTTGAATCTCCGAACTGTGAGATATATGGCTCATATTCCACTATGGGAGCTATGGCTAAGATCCACTCTTCTTTGGCCAAGACTTATGGCCCAATAACCTTGATCAACAAATCTCATTTTCCTGTGCTCAGATCCAATGGTTGGGATCTCATATCCTCTGCTGCGCACTCTCCTCTTGTCTGGGGTTGATTCAGTGGTCCAGATCTAATATTGTAGCGCAAATCAATGGTTGTTGTGGCCTCTTCCTCCACTGCAGCTATGCTTCCCTCCAATGATGGATCTTTCTCAAATTTTCAAAGGCTTGGCCTTTGATCTCTCCATTACAAGGTCACTCCTTGGCCTCTACTTGCGTTGCACCTTCTGAGTTTGGAACTTATGAGAATCTATCCTGTGCAATCCTTGTGCTTCTTCGTTGTCTGGAACTTATATTGTTCTCACCTTCTACACCCTTTGCATAGGATTTATGCACACTTAGGTTGTCTCTCCTGATATTTTGACTCTTCAAAATTCAAAGGGGATCGACCCTTTGTTCCTTCAACAACTCCTTTTTCCCTCCTGGCACCCATGCTCTTCTTCCTGAGCTTTAAAACACAATCAAAGTGTTCTTTCAACGCCCTCTTGGCAGTTGGTTCTCTTCCTCCTGAGCTTTACCATTTTTGGTGTGCCCACTTGGCACGCTCCTTCTAAACTCATATTGAGTTCTTGCACACCATTGCACTAGCTTCTTAGGGTTCTTAGTAACTCTAGTGTTCCCTCCTTGCAAAACCTTCCTTTGAGATTTTACATTTCTCTGAGTGTAGGCACACTCCTTACGCTCACTCTTCCTTCTGAGATTTTACACTACTATGAGTGTAGATGCACTCCTTCGCTCGCTCTGTGCACTCCTTGCACTATCCCTTCTATACTTATGACTGGTTATGGTGTGCCCACCGGGAACGCTCCTCACATAACTCCTGACTTAGTTCTTGTGTTGGATTCTCATATTTTTCCAACAACTCTAATGTGCACTCCTTTCACTATCCTTGAGAGCCCATAACACTCAAAAATTCACCCAGACAGGGAATTCTATCTATTCCTGCAAAGGGGACATAATTTCACTCATGGAATTTATAAACATGCACAGTAAACATTCAGAAACACATGCTCATTAACATAGAACACACATACGTAGATTCATATGCAAGGAAAATATGATTTTATATTAAATCTAAATGATTTTTACAATGTTTACAAGACTAGACTGCAACAGAGTCTTACTTCTTCTCCCCTCTCCTCTCTTGAGAGATATTCTCTTCTCATGCTCTTTTCACGAGCTTCTCTAATTCCTTGTGATCTCAATACATTGGTAATTTTACAAAGGAGGGGATTCTCTATCCTTCCTCGCCTACTTACATTAAATTACATTTAATTTACATCTAGTCTGAATCAGATATAGATTCATCTTCCTGTCAGCCATTAAAGGTAACTTACATTCAACCTGTACAAATACAATGGCTCTACTCTCCTTGAGAATTTACAATATTAATTACATTAAATTTTAGATTTAAACTCAAAATGAGAAGATTGGTACTTCTCTCTCCTCAGGATCTTCTCCATCCTTGTGTGTTGTTGAACTGGATGTTGACACATTGTTGAATAGGATTGATGCTCCTGCATCATACTCCCCTGCTGACAAAATCATGAGCTCCTACTCATGGCTCCTCTGCTTATGTTTTTGAGATCCTCTAGGGTCCCAAAATTCACTCTGGAGTTATAAACCTACTCCTCTTCCTTTCTATTGTCATTTTCCTACTATTACTGCAAGTTATCCTCCTGGTTTCCAAATTTTATGTTGTAATGCCCCATTTATTTTTCCATTGAAATCTCTTGTTGTCATCCTCCACCTGTTGTTGACTATCTACTTTGTTGACTTCAACATCATAATTCTTATCTCCTCAATATCGTTGTCCAACTTGTCTATGGGTTGGCTCCTCTCCTGCAATCTACTCTACTACATCTCCTCTTCTTCATCAATCTCCAACTTGAATTTTTGGATGAACCTCCTATGGGTTATTTTCTCTTCTCCCAGAGCTTCCAATTCTTCATACATATCAAAGGGAAAATCATCCTAATCTCCCATGCTAACTTCATCTCTTGTGGAATTGGATTTCCACTCCACTGCAGACTCCAATTCTGAAAGTTTTCTTTCTTCCAGTTACTCTGTTCCTCTATCACCTCCATGGGCTGGCATAAGTCCAACTTCATATAGCTTCTCCTCATGCTGGAATTCTTCTCCATTCTTTATGATTGTCTCCTTCTAACATTCTTCCTCTATATTTGAATTGTCTAACCAATCCTTTAGTATCTTCAACTCTTCCTCCCATTGAGAGAGTATGGCATATGAATTCTCCTCTTGAACATTCCTTTGGATCACAATTGTGTGGGCCTCCTCTTCTTGCATCTCTTAGGAATATTTTAGTGTCTTCTCCTTCTCCTCCTCCATGACAGTCTCTATTGGTTTTCCTTATTCTTCTGCACCTGTAACACATGCACCAGCCTCCACTAGGATTCTTGGTAGAGATATGTTAATCTCCCCAATGATCAGAATGCACCTCTGATCCTCCTCCTCTCCTTTCAACACTCCTTGTTGATCTAAACTCTCCTCTAATTTCCTAAGGTTTTCCACTTGCCTCAACCACCTTCTAAGTATCTTCTTATGCTTCCTGAAAATAAACTGCTGGATAGGACACTTCACCTTATTCTTCATGGGCCACCCAGACCTCCATATCCCTTTCTCTCCTCACTACATGCTATTCCATTGAAAAGTCAATCTGTTGAGCTCCTCCCTGGTCTCGTTGAGATCTTTAACCATCTTCTCTCTACTAATATTCTTGTGAAATCCTCTTGGATCTTGTATATGGCCTTCAATAGCCATTTTATCCTCTCCTTTGTGAGCTTCCACTTTCTCATTGTTAGCTACAATCAGCCTCTTCCAAGATTCTCCTTTCTTAGGATCTGGTGCACCTATTGGAACCTTCTCTCTGATATTTTAAACTCATGTTGAGTGTAGGTGCACACCTTGTGCTCGCTCCTTCAATGGAGCACTCCTTTCTCTTTGGATGTTGTACTCCAACTTCTCACCTTAAGAGCTCCAGAGGCTCTCCTCCACTCCAAGAATGCAACTGGTCCTTTTCTTCAACCCACCTAGATGTTTGTTGTCTATTGCACCCTTGCAAACAATTCTTCATACAGAGCATCAATACTCTACCTTCTCCTTCTTTTGTTGTTGTCTCCAGAAAAAATATCGCTCTGATACCATATGGTGGCATGAGAAAAAAATATCATTCATGCTCTGATAAATATCCTACTCTTATAGCATATGATGAAAACCCCCACCCCTACTAGGGGGCTCACATGACCTCTCAATCTAGGAACATTCACATAGGAGATGAATTATCTCTCAAATCCTTGTTGGATCCTCTTTAATGATCACATGCCCTTTAAATTCACTTAGGTGGAGGTCTGCATGAAACAGAAACATGTGGGCACTTTACTCTAATCCCTTTTTTCCTTAGAATCGATACACAAACGCTAGCCCCTTTACTTCAGCAGAAATATCACTTGACCCCAGGATAGAACCAAGTGCTTAACTAAAATGTTCTTATTTAGAGATTCATTACTCTGGTTCTCTGAAACTTCAGGCTTCGGGAATTTTACCCACAACACTCTCCAATTCTCCCGAACACCAATCTGGCAAACTCTTGAAGATTTCAAGGATCGACCGTCCTCACTCCACCCCTTTATCTATGATTGAGATAAATCTAGGACTCTGGGCTTTGGAAGCTTCCTGACTCCAACATGCGATTTCTCCTGGATAGTCGAATGTCGAACTAAACTCGATGGCTCACACTCCTCTCACAACCAACGACTATGATTAAATTTGGGCTTCGGGATTCGACATTCCTCACTCCAAATCACCACTAGACTCCCGAACTATTGAATGTTGAATTAGTGAAGGGAGGAGATCTATGGTTGAGACTCTCCTTTCATCAATGGTTAGGATTTTTTCTGGTGCTTCAGAGATTCAGAGCTTTGGGGCTCCAGACACTTTTCAACAACTACCTCCAAAATATTCTAGATAGTCGAACACCAAAGGAATTACAAATCAATGGCCCTTGCTTTTCTTCCCAATCTATAGCTAGGATATATTCGGGACTCTGGGCTTCAATTATTTCTCCTCCTGGAAACACAAGCACCAAAATCTCTCGAAGTGATGAATCTTCGAACTGTGAGATCCACTGCTCACATTCCATGATGGGATCTATGGTTGACATCAACTCTACTTTGGCCAAGACTTATGGCCCGAGAACCTTGATCGACAACTCTCATTCTCATGTTCTTAGATCCAATGGCTAGGATATGATATCCCCTGTTGTGCAATCTCCTCTTGTCTGGGGTTGATCCAATGACCCATATCTAATATTGCATCCCAAATAAATGGTTATTGTGGCTTCTTCCTCTGTTGCAGCTCCTCTTCCCTCCAACGAAGGATCTTTCTCAAAGTTTCAAAGGCTTGGCTTTTGATCTCTCCACTACAGGGTCACTCCTTGGCCTCTTCTTGTGTTGCACCTCTTGAGCTTGGAACTTATGATAAGTTATCATGTGCATTCCTTGCGCTTATCCATATTATGGAACTTACATTGTTCTCTCCTTTTGCAGTCCTTGCATAGGCTCTGCGCACACTTGAATTGTCTCTCTTGAGCTTTAAACGCTTCAAACTTCAAAGGGGCTCGACCCTTTGTTCCTTCAACAACTCATTGTGCCCTCCTGGAATCTACGCTCTTCCTCTTGAGATTTTGAACATAGTCAGAGTGTTATTTTAGTGCCCTCCTGGCACTGTGTGCTCTTCCTCCTGAGCTTTACCAGTTCAGGTGTGCCCACTTGGTAGTATCCTTCTAAACTCATATTGAGTTCTTGTGCACTCATTGCACTGGCTTCTCATAGTTCTCAGTAACTCCGGTGTGCACTCCTTTCAAAACCTTCCTTTGATATTTTACATTTCTCTGAGTGTAGGTGCACTCCTTGCACTCACTCTTCCTTATGATATTTTACATTGCTATGAGTGTAGGTGCACGCCTTGCACTCGCTCTATGCACTTCTTTCACTATCCATTCTGAGCTTATGACTAGTTCTTTTTTTCACACCTAGCACACTCCTCACAAAACTCTTGACTGATTTCTTGTGCAGTCCTTGCATTGTCTTCTCAGATTTTTCCAACAACTCTGATGTGCACTCCTTTCACTAGCCTTGAGAACCTAGAACACTCATAAATTCACACAGATAGGAAATTCTATACATTCTTGCAAAGGGAACATAATTTCACTCCTGGAATTTATGAACATGCACAGTAAACATTCAGTAAAAATTAAGAAACACATGCCCATTCATATAGAACACATATACAGAGATTCATATGTAGGGAAATATACCTTTCTATTAAATCTGAATTCTTGTTACAATGTTTACAAGATTGGACTGCAACAAAGTGTCAGTTCTTCTCTCCTCTCCTCTATTGAGAGTTATTCTCTTATCATGCTATTTTCATGAGATTCTCTAATGCCTTATGATCTCAATACATTGGGATTTTTACAAAAGAGGGGATTCTCAAGACTTCCTCACCTACTTACATTAAATTAAATTTAATTTACATCTAGTCCTAATAGGATCTAGATTCATTTACCTGTCAGCCATTAAAGGCGACTTACATGCAGCCTATACAAATAAAATGGCTCTACTCTCCTCAAGACTTCACAATATTAATTACATTAAATTTGATATTTAAACTCAAAATGAGAAGGTTGGCGCTTCTCTATCCTTTGGATCTGCTCCATCCTTGTGCGTTGCTACGTGGGCTACTGATGTGTTGTTGAGCTTATCACTGGTTCTGGTGTGCCCACCTGGCACACCTGTTACACATCAAAATTACTCATTTCAATGATGACCTATTGTCTTCATTACAAGTGTCGCAAGTGTCACATTTTAGACACAAGTGTCATAGACATCATATAGTCATCTTGCCTATGTTGTGTCTCGAACGACATCACAAAGAACACTTGAAGACACCCTCAGAGACCGGTTAAAGAAGAAGAAATCATTTGAAAAAGAGTAAAAAGCCTTTTCCTTGAGAAATACCACTTCAAATTGAATTTTAAAGGGCAACACTCCCCTACCCACTATCAAGGAGTGCTAGTGCTCCTTTCCCTCCTTTGGGGGAGCATTATAGCGCTCTGTGCCCCATTCTAGGGGAGCACTAGGATTTTTTGAGGAAATATTGGGCAGCGCTCCCATACCCACTAGAAGGGAGCACTAATTCTCCTTGACCTCCTTTGGGGGAGCGTTGTAACACTATGTGCCCCATTCTGGGGGAGCACTGGGTTGTTTGAGGAAATCTTGGGTTGTTGAGGAAAATCAAGGAAAAATCCCCCTCACCTCTGGAGTTAGTTGGATTCAAATCTGAGGTCAAGGTTGGATCTTAGGGAGGATCCACAACTGATGGAGAAATATCCTCAACCTATCCCAATAATATATAAGGTGGTTAAGCCTCTCCAAGCTTATATAAGGAGGCCTTCTCATGGTGAAAAAAGATGGAGAAATAGAGAGATACCTAACTTATGATCTCGTAAGGAAGGGGAGATAATGAAGGAATCAAACTTATGATCTCATAAGGGAGAATAATTAGTGAAGCATTTTCATTGTGTTTGTGGATCATTTGAGCAAGGGTTTGGACAAAGAGAGCTTGGTGAGGTTGTTGCATCTGCATCTACAGTTGTAATCACTTTGATTTGTTTTCATTAATATATATGTGCTTGGCTTGTTCCCTTCAATATTATGTTTATATACATGAACTTGTCTTTAATGGATAGATCTAGTTTCAAGCTAATCTTAGTAGAATAGGAAGCATTTTTTGTCTTTGATTGGATTGCATGACTTGTTGAGGAGCTTGGAGATCCGAGCTCAACTCAGACTAAGAAAGGACAAACAACGTAAAAAGGTACATATTCTTCCTCTTCTCTATATATTAGTTTATATAGGTTTAAATGGATGTCAATGATCAACGTTAGCACCTTTCTGTCTTGGTCTTAGGAGTCTAGAGCCCAAGAGGGGATTCACCTGTCCGCAGGGGGATTTTCGTGTAACAGAAATTGGCGACTCCACTGGGGAAGGAATCCTATTTGTATTTCCTTGGTTTTTCCCTGCCCTTCTGCCCTTTTACCACATTTCATATCACTTTTAATATTTTTCCATCATCCATTAGCCCTCTCCTACCTTCACTAGCATTTTCACCAATTTTTATGCATTTTGGGTGAGTTTTTTTGCATTTTTTGGCTCTTTTTCTGAGGTTCTAGGAGGACTAGTGCCCCCTTAGGCCATGCCAAACGCGGTATCTAGCTATCTCTCCATTACCATTTTGGGGGCGTTGCTTAGGCCATACCAAAGCACTGATATCTAGCTATCTCTCCCATACCATTTTTTAGGGAGCGTTGCAACACTTTTTCCCCTTGCAACAGGGAGCGCTAGTCTCTTTTTTGAGAGTTTTTGCCTTCTTCTGCTTAGTCTTTTGCAGTCTGTTTTGCAGAGGTCTTTACCTAGAGTATGTGGTTGGATTTTGAATTTGTTTGGATTGGTTTTTTATTCTTATCACTCCCTATTTTCTTTATTGGATATTGAAACATTTTTCAAAAATGTGAAATTGCCTTTTCTAGTTGCTTTTTTGTCGAGACAATTTTGAGTGATTCCTCTTTCTCCCTGTCTTTTCTTGGATTATTCTTTGCATTTTCTTGTGTTTATTGAATTCTTGATTGGTTGTAGAATCCTTTATTGTGTTATTTTCAGAACAAGTTTCCACTTATTTTCTTTCATACCTCACTGCCTTGAGTGCATGCTTTGTTTGTAGCCTTTTTTCTTCGTGTCTTTTGCATCTGCATAGGACTCTTTCTCCTGATTGAACTTAGGAGAGAATCACAATATTTGTATCTAATTTATTTATACATTAGAATCAAACAAATAATATATATGCATTCTTTCTTTTTGGTAGTGAAACTAGCTTGCATTTGAAGTAGCGGAATTGCATGGTTTTTGGCATTTTGGGACATTATGCATCTGGAATGATGAACGTTTTCTCCTTCTCGTAATATAACCTTCATTGAAGTGAAATATTTGCATTATAATTTCTTTTAATTGTTTAGAGTTGGTAAAAACATCATTTAGTCCATGCCATTTTCCTCTTGAGTAAACAACAGCCTTGTTAATCAAGCACTAAACTAAAATTTATCAGACATTTTTACATTTTTTGTTAGAAAACCTACATTAATTTAAGGTGTAGGGATTTGGAATAGGTTGAAAGGATAAATTTCCAAAGTTGTCAAACAAACTTAGCATATTGTGATAGAGAGAGAAAATCCAATTTTCGTATAGGCTTACAGGGATCCCCCTCTCACACAGGGGTTACGCACGAGGTCACGTTCGAGAGAGATACGGAGATTATCCCTCCATGGTTCAACCGTTCATAGTAGTCAGATCATATATTGGGGGTTCTTCTTGAGGTTCAACTATCTTTTATTGGTCTCAGTGCTTCGTGAACTCTGAATCTGTTCGGGGTCCTCTGGAGTTCTATAGGTCCACTTGTCCTTAATTCTCTTGAAGGATTTCAGACTTGTTATCCTGCCCATACATTCAAACTAGACTATTGAATGTACTCACCCAGGGGTTGTCTGTGATTTGTTGACCTTAGTAGCCATAATATTCAAGGTCTTAAACAAGGTGACAGTGAAGGGAAGTCTCACTGTACTTGGAACAAACGTTGGTCAAACTCACGCAGGCTCCTTGGAGGGTAAATCCACATTTACGGCATGGGAGCTTGCACCAAGGCATAAGTCTGTTAAGCAGGTCGCCAACGTATCTGATCCACCTACTCTATCCCCTCCCCTTTCTATATTGATCTCACGATGTTGGATTTCATCACCAACTAGTGGTTTCATTGTGGGAAGTTTTGTTTGATTGTTTGCTTCTTAGATTCATAGCATGTGTTGTTTGTTTTACTTAGTGGACCTTAGGTCGAGTCAGTGTTAATGGCATAAACTCCTAGGAGTACCAATGGAGGAACCCCTTGTCCCAAGGAACCTTTCACCTTTCCTTATTTTGGAAACATTAGTCCTCCGTACATTGCTACACTGAGTCTTCCGAGACTCACCATTGGATTACCAGTTTGTTTGTTCCCCACTCTGATGATATTTAATATTCCCAGTGCTTCAGATGCACCTAATGCTTTAGATGTAAGTACACCACCCACACATCAACCTCATGTCGACTTTTCTCCTTCTTCACCCATTAAGTCTCCTTCCCTTTCTCCTTATTCGCTTAGTGAAAGCTCTAAAGCAAGTAGCCAGGTTGATAAGAAGAGGAAGAAACAAAAAGAGAAGAAGAAGAAGAACCCGAAAAGGACCAAGCCTCCAACCATATCAAATGTTGGATCCAAGCAACCAGCTACTATTAATCGTAGTGGGAGTGTTTATGAGGTCGACAAGATTAAAACCAAGAATCTGAAACCCAAATTCCTTTTCAGTCTTTGTAAGGGTGACCACTTTCTGAGGGATTTCCCTGGTCTTCCCAAGGTCTTAGAAATGTGGTCCTCCATATCATTAGCCTTTGATGGACATGTTGGTGACACCCCATTGACTAGTGACATTAAGGTTGGTAAGAAGAAGACAACTATCAAATTTCCTTGTATGTTATGTGCAGGTGATCATTATTCTCACCTTTGTCCTTGTATGGATGAGGCTTCTTCTATTTTGGAAAAGTTTCAACTTCCAACTGGTTATCGTAATATTTCCCCCAACCCATCATTAGTTGATGGAATTGTAAATCCGGTTCCATCCCCAATCAATCCGGTTGATCAGGTGGTCAATCTAGTTTCATCCTTAGTTGAACCACTAACCAAAGTAGTTGATCCAGTTCCATCATCAATCAGCCCCACTTTTAATATGAAAAGTGAAACCCAAGTGACTGACCCAATCCTGCCATTGGTCAGTCCCACCCTACATCTAAAGAGTGCCAATGTGGTCAATACCACTCCTCCTATAATGAGTGCCAAAGTGGTTTCTCTGGTCCCTTCATCGGTCAGTTCAGTTTATCATGTCATCAATCTAGTCGTGTCCTTAGTTGAACCAGTTGACAAAGTGGTTGATCTGATCCCATCTTCAGTCGATCCCACTCTCCAGTTAGAGAGTGCAACCCAAGCGGTCGATCTATTTCCACCTGTCGACCCCATTCTCCCCTTGGAGAATGAAACCCAAGTGGTCAATTTGATGTCATTATCAATCGATCCTACTCTCCCGCTAGAAAGTAAACCCGATTATGCCCACGTTTTCTCGTTGATACATAATTTACCATGCTGGGGGGAATTCCTCCTTCTCCCGCAAAACCCCCTCCATGTAATGAGGCCATCCTTTTTTATTGGGTTGTTCTAATTGGACCTTGTCTTCCCTCTCACATTCCTTTCAATATTATAGTACAGGTTTGTGGTCAGGACGTTCCTCATGCGTTGATAGATGAAGGTTTGTATGTTAGTATTTTTTCCTCTATTACTTGGCAAGCTTTGGGTTATCCTCGGCTTGTGTCGGTTACCCAGACTCTGTTCTCTTTTAATAGAAGAACCAGTCACCCTTTAGGGATCTTTCCTCATTTTCCCATAACTTTGCGAGGGAAAATTGTCTTTATTGATGTTATGGTAGTCCAGGACCCCTTGGATTTCGATTTACTCCTTGGGCGAGATTATGTCTATGCCATGAAAGCTATTGTGTCCACTTTTTTTCGTCTGATATATTTTCCTCACGATGGAAGAATGGTGACTATTGATCAACTTTTATTTATTGGCCCCGACTTGACCATCAACCCAATGACTTCCCTAAATGGTTCTTATATGCAGCCGGTATCACCACTACCACAGGTCAATTATGTGGCATTGTCTTCCATGCCTTCAGCTATCGATGAATATGAGCCTCTCGTTGTAAGCTCAAATTTTTGTGATTTAGATCCGGTAGTTGACGTGGTTATATATTTGGTGGGTCTATTAGATCCTAATCTCCTTACCCCTATCACGGACCTCAACATGTGTTCCTTCCAGAGTGTTTTTCTTCCATACAGTGAAGATATCTTAGAAGCCATGTCCAACTTTTGTTCCTTGACATGGTGTCCTTCTAGAGCATTGTCCTCTTGGAAGCCATGATCGAGATGAAAGCCATGAGCATAGTTTTTCTTTTCCATGGCAAGCTCGTTAAAAAATGAAATAGAATCTATGAGCATAGTTTTGCTTCTTTGTGGCAAGCTCTTTAAAAAATGAAATAGAGACCTTGAGCATAGTTTTTCTTATCTATAGCAAGCTCGTTAAAAAATGAAACAGAAATATGGGGACTAAACTCAGAGCCTTGAGCATATTTTTGTTCTTGTGCCAAGATCATTAAAAAATGAAACAGTCAACTCTCCTAACAAGTCTAGTCTTTCACTAGATCTCGTAGATATCGAGTCGAGTCTTTAGCTAGATATCATAGATGTTGAGTCGAGTCTTTCGTTAGGTCTCATATTTGAACCTTAATTTCATCCACCCTAATCATTTTTCTCCATCTAGTACAAAAATTGGTAACAACCTAAAAGTCGGTGAATGAATTGAATCTTTGGGGGGGCATGTCTCCAGCCTTTGATTATCATTCTAGAGTTAAGTCACTAGCTTTTCAAGCTGGGGGTAGAGTACCAACCATCCATGGGTATCCCTACCTTTGGAAATTACATTGGGAATTTTCCAAGAATAGTTTACTTTTGTTTCAAGCTTGTGTAAAAATGAAACCAATAACGAGCATGGTCTTTGTTCGTTCTCATGCTCGAAAAAACATGAGAATGCACCGAGTAAAATTTTATCTCTTTTTTAGACTCGCATGGATACACGAAAAAGGAACACCTTGGAGTCACCTTTAAGCTCTTTTCAGACTCTCTAAACATGAAAATATTTTCGAGTGATCTTGCTTCCTTTCCCACGCGTTAAAAGTTTTGAAAGGGTGTCTTTCAAGTGATAATTTATCTATTTTTCAGCCTCGCAAAACTAGCATTAAGAAAAAGGACAACCCTGGAGTCATCTTTAAGTTCTTTTCAGACTCTCTAAACGAAAAATCACCGATTTTACCTTTTTTGGACTCGTTAAAAAATCATACATTGAAGGGGTCGTACGAGATCGAACCCTTACTTCTTCTAGTTCGTTAAACAAAGGAAGAGGCACTTACCAAAGGTGAATTATATCGAGCATGTGTTACCCTCCTCAAGGTCATTAAATTAAAAAGAGGTACTCATCTATCTGGATGGGGGGAAATTTTGAAGGAAGCAAGCCAAGTAGTTTTTGAAAACATCACGAGTCATCTTACGTTCACCCTTGAACATGACACTTTGTCTTTGCATACATTTTAATCCATTGAACCTCTGCACTGAGCCAATCCTCTGATTTTATTTACTCCTTTGGGTCACCCAACGAAAGTCACAGTATCCACTGCATTATCATGTTTTGGTCCATGTCATGTTTCTACTATTGTGCCTCAGTGTTCAAGGGAAGTATCTTCCTCGAGAGTCAACCATCACAAATTTCTTGTTTCAATACCTATGTTAGTCCATGTTCATTTGACCCACCAATTTACATCTCTATGTCAATTTTGTGTCGTTGATGGGGGTACATCAAGGCCCTCCTTCGATGAGTCTTTTCTTGTCGACTTCAACACATCATCCAGGAATTAGACTTAGAAACCAGTTAGTACCTTGGGACCTGCATGCCTCAATGGTAGGCCTCCTCGCTTCTGACAGTGGTTTTACATCATTGACCTCTGATTGGATGATTCCATGGATGTTTGACTTCATCTCATCTATTCACATTCCCTAGAATGTACTATGGTACCTTGGAAATCATTGACATCAATGGTGATTTCCCTCGCACTTGTTAACGATTTACCTCATTGACTGGTAATAAAGTGGTTTCTTCCATGTTCAACATCAAGACATATATTCACATGGTTAGACTCATACTATATCAGGATCGGTAAGAAGAACCTGGGTTGAGTGATCACTCTTATATGTACTTTTCCCAGGTTGCGATGGAGTTTCTCTTGAATATTGACACATATACTATCACATAGATCCACTTTGTATTGGTCCATGGCTATGTCTTGGTGTCTTGTAGATCCACTGTGTATTTTTTGTGGCTACGTTCAGTTCATGTCATGGAATTATAGATCCACATTGTATCTTTGATGGATATACCTTTTTGTTAATACAATTATGGATCCGCAATGTATTTTATGGCGGCCATACCTTGCAAGTCTTTATCACCCAATCATAGGTATGTCTGCCTTGGGTTTGAAACATATCATAATATTTGTTTGATGGTTGTGTGTAACTTCTTCTAGGTTCTCTGAGTCCATACCCTTGTTCGAAAAAGTCTACAAAGTACTTCAGTCATCAGTTTTCATCTTCTAACTTTGTACTTTGGGGGGAAATCTGTTACACATCAAAATAACTCATTTCAATGATGACATATTGTCGTCATTACAAGTGTCGCAAGTGTCTCATTTTATCCACAAGTGTTGCAAGTGTCACAGACATCATACAGTCATCTTGCCTATGTCGTGTCTCAAACGACATCACAAAGAACACTTGAAGAAACCCTCAAATACTAGTTAAATAAGGAGAAATCATTTGACAAAGAGTACAAAGCCTTTTCCTTGAGAAAGACCACTTAAAATTGAATTTTAAAGGGCATCGATCCCCTACCCACTATTAGGGAGTGCTAACACTCCTTTCCCTCCTTTGGGGGAGCGTTATATCACTATGTGTCCCATTCTGGGGGAGCGCTAGCATGTTTTGAGGAAACATTGGGCAGCGCTACCCTACCCACTAGCAGGGAGCGCTAGCACTCATTGACCTCCTTTGGGGGATTGTTGTAGCACTCTGTGCCCCATTCTGGGGGAGCGCTGGGCTGTTTGAGAAAATTGTGGGTTGTTGAGGAAAATCAGGGAAAAATCCCCCTCATCTCTGGAGTTAGTTGGATTTGAATATGAGGTCAAGGTTGGATCTTAGGGAGGATCCACAACTGATGGAGAAATATCCTCAACCTATCCCAATAATATATGTGGTTAGGCTCCCCAAGATTATACAAGGAGGCCTTCTCATGGTGAAAAAAGATGGTGAAATAGAGAGATACCTAACTTATGATCTCATAAGGAAGGGGAGACATTGAAGGCATCAAACTTATGATCTCATAAGGGAGAATAATCAGTAAAACATAGTCATTTTGTTTGTGGATCATTTGAGCAAGGGTTTGGACAAAGAGAGCTTGGTGAGGCTATTGCATTTGCATCTACAGTTGTAAGCACTTTGCTTTCTTTTCATTAATATATATGTGCTTGGCCTATTCCCTTCAAGATTATGTTTATCTACATGAGCTTTTCTTTAATGGATAGATCTAATTTCAAGCTAATATTACTAGAATAGGAAGCATTTTTTGTCTTTCATTGGATTGCAAGACTTGTTGAGGAGCTTAGAGATCAGAGCTCAAATCAGACTGAGCAAGGTCAAACATCGTAAAAAGGTACATCTTCTTCCTCTTCTCTATATATTAGTTTAGTTATGTTTAAAGGGATGTCAGTAATCAATGTTATCACCTTTCTGTCTTGGTATTAGGATTCTAGAGCCCAAGAGGGGATTCACATGTCTGCAAGGGGATTTCCCTATAACAACGCTCCTCACAGAACTCCTAACTGAGTTCTTTCGCACTCCTTGTGATGGATTCTCAGAGTTTTCCAAAACTTTGATGTGCACTCCTTGCACTAGCCTTGAGAGCCTAGAACACTCAGAAATTCACAGAGATGGGGAATTCTATTTATTCCTGCAAAGGGGACATAATTTCACTTATGGAATTTATAAACATGCACAGTAAAAATTCAGTAAACATTCAGAAACACATGCTCATTCACATAGAACACACATACTGAGATATATATGCAGAGAAATATAATTTTATGTTAAATCTGAATGTTTTTTACAATTTTTACAAGACTAGACTACAATAGAGTATCAATTCTTCTCTCCTCTCCTCTCTTGAGAGATATTATATTCTCATGCTATTTTCATGAGCTTCTCTAATGCCTTATGATCTCAATACATTTATATTTTGACAAAAGAGGGGCTTCTCGAGCCTTCCTCGCCTACTTACATTAAATTACATTTAATTTACATCTAGTCCAAATCGGATCTAGATTCATCTACATGTCTTCCATTAAAGGTGACTTACATGTAGCCTATAAAAATACAATGTCTCTACTCTCCTCTATCCTTTACAATATTAATTACATTAAATTTTATATTTAAACTCAAAATGAGAAGGATGGTGCTTCTCTCTCCTTGGGATATGCTCCATCCTTGGGTGTTGTTGTGTTGGTTGTTGACGTGCTATTGAGTAGGAGTTATGATCCTACATCAAATTTCACACAACCATGTCATTCAACGAGTTTTTCACCATCAAACATCCTGAGTGGTATCAACCCCAAGTATCAATGGGAAAGAATGTGAATGTGCTAAGGTAAAAGTTACTAGTAATTTATGAAGCTTCTAATGTTTCAAAAAGTGAGGATTATGACACAACAACATCTAGTACACCTTTAACATTATCCTATGAGGGCCATAAAACTAGTGCACATGATGGCCAGGTTGATGGCCTATATGGTGAAGTGTCCTAATCAACCAATGTTGAGGATTCAACATCATACCCTAGTAGCAATGCTCATTATGATGAGGGGGTGTGAGCACCTAAGTATGGCACTGATTCATCACCTTATCCTATCTATGATATGTATGACAATGAAGGCATGATTGTACCTAAATATGAGGAAGGATGGGTATTTGAAAAAACTTTGTGGGATATGGATCCATCTTCTCAAGAGCCATGCATGGAGGATGACAAAGGAGAGGTTAATTTTGGAGGTGAAAACAAATCAGAGATTTTGTCTGGTGTTGATAGTGCACATGATTCCAATAATTTGGCAAGTCAATGTATGGTAAGTGAATATTGCATGGTATCATCTAGTGAGTTAGTTGTTGATGATGGGGATAAAATTATTATATATGAAAGAAAAATATAAAATATATTGTGTGACAACCCATACAACTTGGAAGAAATTGAAAAAAATCCCTTAGCATTGCATGATTTGGACGATCAATTATTGGTCATAGAGGAACAAATTGTATAGGTGTTGATAAGGGCATATTGTGCTCATAGATTCATCGAAGCTCTTATTTGGAAAACCCAGATGGAGGAGAGAAAAAAAGGAGTTTCAAGTGGAGTCACTAGTGCACAATTGCATATAATCAAAGAAACACTAGAAAAAATGACATTAGATTACTTGCAGTTGTTAATGGATAGGGATATTGCTCCCAAGTTTGTTGAAGACAAGGAAAGGAAGGTTAAGGAGATTTGTTACCAGTTGAATTTGGCATGATCTTCATTACTTACAACATAAACTTAATCATCTTTGGTAGTCGTGATACATGAGGGCATGAGTGGAACTCATGGTTTGAGGGAGGAGCCTCTTTTAGCATTCCCATACGATGAGCATCCAAACATGCAAGTACTTGAGGAGTGTCATGACTCACATGGTTTTGATTATGCTTATGTTTTGCATGGTGAAGATAATGAACCATTTATTTTGGACATTCCATTAAAGGCTCAAGGATTAGCTATAGAGGATATGGTTGAGCACATTCCTTGT
The DNA here is from genome assembly GCA_010110895.2 of Picea sitchensis. Taxonomy (NCBI): domain Eukaryota; kingdom Viridiplantae; phylum Streptophyta; class Pinopsida; order Pinales; family Pinaceae; genus Picea; species Picea sitchensis. The sequence continues at coordinate 22,172 of SNQJ01S0101812.1, forward strand.
GGACCAACCAACAAGGAAGTACATGCATCCATGGACTGGGTGGACAGGTATATGACAGATATGCACATACTCTGGGACATAACTTCAGTTGATGTTACTAGAGTTTTGGATACAATAGCTCATAAAATATACCGAATGGTACAAGAGGGTACAATGCTATGCAGTAGTATACAAGGGTATACACTAGAACACGGTAGTGTACAATTGAGTTTAGAAGAATTTCCTCAAGGGAGACCTCCTGACAAAGATGTTGAGCATACCATTGAGTTTGTTTTACCCAGGATTAGTGAGGATATGGTTGAAATTAAAATAGTAGTATATCCCTCAATGATCGATCTTCATATGGGATATCATCAGATGAGGGACAGGGAAATCATACTCACATGTATTCTTCCCAACTTCATTATGAGTTCTTGGTCATGCCCTTGGAGTTGACCAATGCACTAGTCACTTTCCAGTCTTACAATAAGTGGGAGAGGCATTTACTCTTTTTATTTGGTTCCCTTACGGTATATAGTAGGATAGGAGAGGATCACCGGAGATAATTGGATGAGATAGGGGGACTTGTTTCCATGACAAAGGTTTTTCATTTGGGCTATGTGATCAGTGTGTAGAGTACACAAGAGGAGATAAAAAAAAGAATTGTATCAGTTCACAGATATTTCAATAGGAATTGGGAGTGGTATACTTTTAGTTTGGTGGTGGGATCATGACATTCATCGGAGTGACAGACTGCTTCAGATGATGAGGATGATCAACAGATTCATGTCAGTGACTGGATTGTGTGATTGTGGGGATATTGTGAGGGGAGTTGTTGATCCTTCTTCTATATGGAAAGGTATATTTTCCTTCACAATACCCAGGATCGAGTATATCCATAGGTTGAAATATTTTGACTTCACTAATATTCTTTGGTGAGGCATGATATAGGATAGTGATTTCAGTCCTTTCAGAGATTTCATCTTGGGGCTCTAGGAGAGGAGAGAACACTATGAGTATGGTGATCAGATGATTATGATTAGAGGGGTGCAACATCAACAAGATGATTCCTCTCATAGTTTATCTTGGGATGGTGGGACTCCAATGCTTGGCATCTCAATAGTTGATACAAATAAGATGACCAGTTTTATCTTCTTGGAGTTTACTCTTAGGATGTTTAGGATTAGTTGTTGGGAGGAGTGGTCTTCTGAGGAGTTGACCGATTTTATGTAGCTTATGATTTCTTGGCTTATCAAGGGTAGTTAGATGGATTCCTATATTATCACCTTGTATATCATTGCTATGTACAAAGAGTGTCTCACATAATCCAAGAAATACTGAGGGAGGAGGGGATTTCCAGACGATGTAGGGGAAAATATGAGGGAGTGTATGACTTGTTGGAAGAGAAAGTAGGGGCACACTCATCCCACAGGATTGTTGCAATCTTTGACCATTTTTGGATGATAATGGGAGATCATGTTGACAAATTCCATCATAGTTTTATTAAGGGTACAATGGGAAGAGAGTAGGTATGAAATGATTGACCAGTTCACATACGTTCCAATGATATCCTCGGAGTATGGAGCAACACAAGTGACAGTGATACCCATTGGAGATATGTCTATATTGGATGAGTATCCTAGAGTCATTTCCAATGATCAGGAAAGACTTCATTTCCTAACATTTGAGATAGAGTATGGAAGTGGATTTGCAGGGAACAACTTCACCTAGATGCCTATGCATGATATTATTCATGGTAGTAGATCCAACCATTATAGGTATTTTAGGTGGGAGTACCAAGGAAGGAGGAGGAATGCTAGTCATGGTGGTTAGATGGTTATTCTTAGAGTGGAGAAACATTAGCATAGTGGTTCCTTTATGATATTAGCTTGGGAAACTGGGATTTTAGTATTATATAGTTCATTAGATAACAAAGAGGTGAGAACCAATTTTTGTTTTCATGAGATTGGTTCCCTAGAAGAGAAGTTCCTTGAGGGGTTGATTGATTTGTTGAAACACCAAGTTTCTTCACTTGTTGGAAGTAACTTACCAGACCACAAATTGAGAAGAGGATTCTTCACATCTTACAAGGTGGTTTGGACCTTGGCATCATTTTCAGTTTTAGTCTGGTTCTGTTAATGGGGCGTCAAGTTCTGATGGCATTGCTTGAGTACAAGCAATATTTGGGAAGGGAGGACTACAATTTCCCCATTTTCGGATTCCCCTACTTTACATTTGAAGGTGACCTTATGGGTTTATGTCAGCCTGGCCAAAGGGGAAAGGGAAGGTTAACAGTGGGTTCATGGGAATTTGAGGAGTTATATGAGGACCATCCTAGTTCATTTACCTTATTTCATCATCAGGATCACTTTTGCATAGATCATTCTTGGTTCCATGGAATTCTGACATTTCTCATAAATTAAGAGTATTATTGAGTATAAATTATTATTGAAGGGAACACCTTCATGTAATAACTTGTTTGAATCGAGAAAAAAATATCTACAGGATGGGATGATGAGAAAGGAACTTCAGGTGTCTAAGAATGTATTACAATCCAATTAATCACTTTTTGACATTGAAAAGGGGTTTTTTAAGTGACTTAAAGTTTATAAATGTCACTTTACTTTATTAAAAGTGTAAAAGGGTTCAAAAAGGGTTAACAAGAAGATAAAAGGAAAGTTAGGGCACTCTCTCTCATTATGGATATTGTTATTTTCTAAAATGAAATTGAGAGAGCTCGTGTGGCTTTGGATATTTGGATGAAAACCCTCGAGAGTTTGGAAGATTGGTTCTGATGGTGAAACTATATACCCTAGCTAGTCATTGGGAGGAGAAAAATCATATTTCTTCATTGATCTTCATTTGTAGCTAAGTTTATTTTTTTGTAGCTGAAATTTCATTGTTAGTGGCTAGGTTGTTTTTCATTCTTGCTAAGTTTTCTTGTGAAATGGAAGCTTCATTGTTTGTGGTTGATTTTTGGCTTGAGGGGGTCAAATATCTTGACGATGGACTAAATCTTCTCATTATGTTGGGAGAATTACTGAGAAGATGGGTCAATATTCCATGTTGGGTGGTTGTGTTTAGTTGTTGGAGATCATTTGACTGCAGTAGAGGCTGATATATGTTGAGGGAAGACTGAGATATTAGTTTTGGGATGCGTTTACAGAGTCTCAGTCCACATTTTGTGAGAGGATTATTCATTTTTAGAGTGGGTCGAGCAATTTTTGGTTGGGGGGCGTACTTATTCTTTGGAGACTGATTTAACCTTTTCCAAGTAGATATATCTTGTGTGGGGTTAGAATAATATATTAGTGGTTGAGTTTCTTTAGTGATGATCGATTTTGGGAGTACTGGTACTCTATTCTGATGCAGGAGCATCGCTCCACCTCAACATGCACCAACCGATTAACACACATGGTGCACATTCAAGGAAGGGAGAGTCGTCACCCTCTCATTTTTCCTTGAGAATCAAAAGTGTGATCTAGGCATTTAATGATTACAAGATGGAAGAGACAAATTATGCCTTCGTACAAGCTAGAAATAAGGTCTCCATTAAGTGGTTGACGGTAAGAGGGATCTGTATCCAATTTGGAGAATATTTCCATCATTGTAATTTTCCCATTAGACAGGCGTTTTGAATGGTGATTTGACACCACTAGTCTAGCTTGGAGGGAATCTCGTCGATCCCCTCTTGTATAAATATTTGTATTGTTGCCAAGTAAATGTTAGGTTGTAGGGGGTTATCTAAGAGAGAGTTATCCAGGAGAAGTGATGACGCACGCTCCCTCCACAACCCGCAGGTCAGAAGGTCCACGTCAATGCGGGATATTTCTCTCTAGCTTGGCCCGAAGAGCTTCATAATGGCTCTTCTATTTCCCTTTCGGGAAACCTGCACCCACAATCAACTTCAAAAATTCCCCCTTTTGCTTCGGGAGATCAGACTTCGCACTTTTTCAAATCTGTTGGTCATGCGCTTGTCTCTCCAATCTTCGAAACCCGAAAATCGTCAACGCTGACCCTTCCTCTTCTCTTTCGGACCTTTCCTTATCGTGATTTCAGCGGTCGCGATGTCGAGAAACTTGTTCCTGCGATTCCCGAATCCTGATTTGTTGAAACTCCGATACACTTGTGATCTTTGGCTTTTCAACGCCACTTCACTTCTGTCGGGACTTCGGACTTCGCAATATCATGAATCCTAATGAAATGAGTTCAGAAATTCACTCCGTGAAACTCCAAAATGATCAACGGAGTTTGAATCCATGTCAATAGTGCGCCACCTATCCACTCGTTGACTCCTCTGTGGCCCACACAATCCTTTTAGATTTTCGGGACTTCGCGTTTCATGATTTTGCGATTCCCGTTGCAAAGTTTACGGGACTTCAACCTACGAAACCCCGATATAGAAATCCATGTGTAAATCCAACGGCCCTTGTGGCTTGGATCTACGGTCCTACTCCTCCTGAGCTTAGAACCTTTCAGGAATACTCACTGTATCTCCCCTGCTCCTCCGTGAGATCGGACGACTCACGGGACTTCGCAAATTCTCTTCAGAGAATTCTGATTGTCCGTCCTTTCCTCGAGAACTCGTCCTCCTGTGGTACGACGTCTCTATGCCTTCCTTCAACTCCTTCGAAGGTTGAAATCCTTCTGAACTTTCCCAACTCCAAGTCTTTCAGAAAACCCCTTTGCACGCACTCCTTGTAGCAGACTTTCAAACACTTCCAAGTGTTGGAATCCTTCGACTTTGCGCACGCCTGCAACAGTAGTCTCTAACTACTTCACTCAGGTTCGCAACCCTGAGGCTTCACTCGTCCTGCACACTCCTTGCATGGCTCCTGTTCCAACTGCACTTCCATGGAAATGAGAACAAAAGCTTTCTCTCCTGACCTTTCAGAGACAACCCTCTGAACACCTTGTCGACGCACTCCTTGCAGACAATTCAACTGCACTCCTTGCAGGAACTCTTGCTCAGATAGAGAAACAATTGAAACTCATTCCTCACCTCTTTCCTCTCAGATTTCAAACATTCAACAAGAAATCATTCATACATAGCATAAAAGCAATTGCATGACAGAAAGAGTAAAACATTCATGAGCATAACATTCAATGATGCATACATAGAGAATATATGAACACCATGAGTCTGAATCACAGATTTCTTGTATTAATTCAAAACTTATGTACATGGAGTCTGCTACACAGCTCTCTGCTTCTCCTCTATGCTCTCCTCAATAATCTTCATGCTCTCATAATAATGTTACAATACACAAGGAGGGTGTTTATATCTTGTTTCCCTCTTGCGCTCTAAAACTGTCAAATCTAACATTCAATTCTATCTACTTGCATTAACTACTATAAATTCCTTATACCTACTAAGGACGAGAGCAATTTGCTCAAGGTTCATCTACATTATACAAGTGTGTCTCCACTTGATGTTTCATTAATGGTTCAAGATATTTCAAAATTTTTGTTGGGCACTTTTCCAGCTGTCCGATTGTCTATGCGTTTGCTCGCTTGAGATGCTCATGCATCATACTCCCTCGCTTGAAAATTTTCATGGGCTCCTGTCCATGAGCTCACGCACAGTGTGTCCATGCTTCTGGATCTCTGCTTCATTCTCCCATCTGGCATCTTCAACTGGATGGTCCTTCCACTTGACCAAATATTCAAAGTATTGATTTCGCCTGGTCTTCTTGCTCACCCTTTTGTCCAGTATGCCCTCCATCTGCGGCTTATCTACAACTGGCATCTGCTTTGTCCACTGGATCACTGGTTGTTCATATCCTGTCCCTACTTCCTTAGATTTATATGGGTTTAAATCTGAGATATTGAATATCGGAGAAATTCCGATCCCGTTGGGTAATTCGATCTCGTAAGCATTCACCCCAAATCTCTTCAAGACCCTACACGGTTCGATTTTCTTCATCTTCAGCTTATTATATGTTCCTCTCGGGAACCTTTCTTTTCTCAAATGTGCTAGAATCAAGTCACCAACCTCAAACTGAAGTTTTCTTCTGTGTTGATCTGCTCTGTGCTTATATTCCTGGCTCGAACTCTACAAACGTTCCTTCACCTGACTGTGAAGTTCCTTCATCGCCTCTGTGAATTATTTTTCACTAGCACTCCTAGTTGCAATCTGTTCTGAATCCCTCAGCTCAGAAATTCCTCTCAGTTGCATGCCATAGACAACCTGAAATGGACTTTGTCCTATGCTTCTGTTAACCGAGTCATTATAAGAAAATTCTGCATGTGGTAATATGTTGTCACATTGGCTGTGGTGTTCTGTCACCAGGATTCTCAGCAAGTCTCCCAGACTTCTGTTCACCACTTATGTCTGTCCATCCATCTGAGGATGATAAGCTGAACTAAATGAAAATTTAGTTCCCAGCTTCTTCCATAAGGTCCTCCAAAAGTGTCCTATAAACTTAGTGTCTTGATCTGAAACTATGCTTCTTGGTAAGCCATGAAGTCGAATGACTTCTTTGAAAAACATATTCGCAATGTGAGTTACATCACTGGTCTTCTGACATGGAATGAAGTGTGCCATCTTGGAAAATATATCCACCACCACAAATATTGAGTCAAAACCTCTTTGTGTTCTTGGCAACCCCAATATGAAATCCATGTTGACTGCATCCCACGGCCTCTCAGGTATGGGAAATGGTTGATAAAACCCGGCATTATGCTTCCTTCCCTTCGAATGCTGGCAAATTCTGCATCTGTTCACAAATTTATTGACGTCTACTCGCATTCCCGGCCAAAAATATGACTCATTCAATTTTGCGAACGTCTTGTTGTGACCAAAGTGTCCTGCCAATCCTCCACTATGTTTCTCCCTCAACAAATTCTCCCTCATGGAGCATTTCGGAATACACTGTTGATTACCTCTAAACAGTAATCCTTCCTGGATCATGTATTCTACCCATTGGCTTCTATCCCTGAGAATTGGATTCTCAGTTGCTTCATATGCTTCCTTAAAATATTGATCATCGACATACATGTTCCTGAGATCATCAAAACCCAACATTTTGACTTTGAACTCCTGCAACAGCAAACACTTCCTGCTCAAAGCATCAGCAACTTTGTTAGCAGTACCTGAAATGTGTTTAATCACAAAAGTGAAATTTTGCATGTACTCAACCCATTTAACATGTCTCTGATTCAACTTTTCCTGTTGAGTCACAAACTGCAATGCATGATTGTCACTATATAAGACAAACTCTTTCAAGATCAAATAATGTCTCCATTTCTTCAATGCCTGAATAATAGCATAAAACTCCTTATCATAAGTGGAGTACTTCACTTTCGCTTCATTTAGCTTCTCTCTGAAATATGTTATCGGCATGTCTTCCTGACTCAAGACTGCCCCTATTGCAAATCCACTTGCATCGCATTTCATTTGAAATGTCTTTTGGAAATCCGGCAACACCAGAACTGGTTGTTCCGTAATCTTCCTCTTCAACAGATTAAAAATTTTCTCAGCCTCTTCTGTCCAATGAAAAGATTTGTGTCTTTTCTTCACTGTATCCATCATCGGTGCACTAATACCACTGAAATTCCTAATGAATTTTCGGTAGAAACTAGCCAATCTTTGAAAACTTCTCACCTCAAATATATTCTTCGATGATGGCCAATTCTTGATTACCTCCACCTTATCTGGATCCATCCTCAACTCATCTGCAGAAATAACAAATCCCAAGTAGATGAGCTATGTCTTCATGAATGAGGATTTCTTCATGTTTATCAACAGCTTCTCCTGCTGTAATCTCTGCATCACTGTAGCCAAATGCTTCAGATGCTCTGCCACTGTTTTACTGTAAACCAGTATGTCATCTAAATACACAATGACAAATTTTCCGATGAACTCCCTCGAGACTTCGTTCATCAACCTCATGAAGGTACTCGGCGCATTTGTTAAGCCAAATGGCATAACAAGCCATTCATACAACCCTTCATTTGTTTTGAATGTTGTCCTCCATTCATCACCTTCTCTCATGCAGATTTGATGATAACCACTTTTCAAATCAATCTTTGAAAAATACTTTTCTCCACTCAAGCAATCCATCAGATCATCCATCCTCAACAATGGAAATCTATACCTGATGGTTATCTTGTTAATCGCCCTCGAGTCAGTACACATCCTCCAGCCTCCGTCTTTCTTCAGACTGAGTACTATTGGAACAGCACATAGACTCAAGCTTTCTTTGACCAAACCTTTATCCAGTAAATCCTGGACTTGTCTTTTGACCTCTTCATTCTCTTGCGGCGTCAATCTGTACATGACTTTGTTTGGAAAACTGGCTCCTGGTATGATATCAATGTGATGACTCACACTTCTGATCAGTGGCAATGAACGAGGTAATTCGTCCACTACTATATCAGCGAACTCTTCCAGCAGTTCCTAAATCTCTTCTGGTAAATCGTCCACTCTTGTGTTGGTCAAAACAATCTTCAGTTTCCTAACCACAATGAACTGTGGATCCTCCTTCTTCTTAACCTTTGTAAGAAGTTCCTTCCCACTCATGAC
>SNQJ01S0101812.1:33683-54819 GCA_010110895.2 Picea sitchensis
TGTCACTAAACAATGTTTAGTGACAGTTACCTGATGTCCTTTTTGTAGCCACGAAACTTTGTATGGACTTGGATGATCAATCATCTCCAGCTCCAACTTCTCTACCATCTCCATAGAAATGAGATTATTCATGCTACCACTGTCCACAATGACCTTGCATACCCTGTCCTTGGTCTTGCAAGCAGTCTAGAAAAGTTTGGTTCTTTGGACTAAATTCTCCACCTCCTTCTCTGGTGTCAAAAGAGATTTCCACATCATCAGTGATCTTCTGCCTTCAGCGTCTTCCACCTCAACATCTCACCTCTGTGCTTCGGTGATGTGAGTTTCTCCTCCTTCTTTCTTTTTATCTGGACACTCATAAGACTTGTGCCCATTCTTTCCACATGTGAAGCATGTTATTACTCCACCTCTTCCTCTTCCTCTACCTCTAGTACGAGGAAAAGTGTTATTTTCATCATAATCTCCTCTCTATTCAGTATGTTGCCCTCGTTGTGAGGTTCCACCTCTCTCAGTTCGAGTTTGAGGTTTCTTCTAGTCCTCCCTGAGCTTCTGATATTTATCCTGGGCAACTAATTTGCCTCTGGGTTGACTTCTGCCTCGACCTCTCTAACCCTACTTTTGGCTCAGCTTCTCTTCCGCTTTCAGAGCCATATGATAAGCATCTTCCACCGTTCGGATGGTTACCATGCTCATCTCATCCTGAATGTCATATCTCAGGCCATTCATGTATCTGGAAACCTTTTCATCGTCACTTTCCCGATGACCTGCCCTGATGTTCAACCTGTAGAATTCTTCAGTATATTCTTTCACTGTCATCAGCTTCTGTCTCAGGTTCTGCATCCTCCTGAACAGAGTAATCTGATAATCTTTGGGGATGAATTTCACCTTCATCTTCACGATCATTTTGTCCTAGCCTTTGATCTTCTGCTTTCCCTTGCAGCGTCTGTCAGCTTGTAGTTCATCCCACCACAATGCTGCATGTCCTTTCAATCTTGTGACAACATGCTTCACCTTCTTGTCCTCTTCAACATCTTCATAGTCAAAGTATGTGTCTAGAGCTCTAATCCATTCTAGAAGCTCCTCTGCATCCAAATTTCCCTCATAAACTAGAATGTCCATTTTCTCTCTTGCACCCATTCTTGCAATAGCCTTAATCAAAAATTCATTTGCTGCATCTTCAGTTGCAACTTCTTCCTCATGTTCAGCCTCAATCTCACTTTCGGAATCACTAAGATCCCCAGCACTGATTGTGCATCTTTGGGTTGTCTCCATGTCTTTGAGTCTAGCTTGTAGATCACGCATTTCTTTCTCCATGGTTGGATCAATCATCTACCTACCTCTTCGTCTCGGCATTTCCCTCTCCTCTGGCGGATCGGGTGTTTTCCTATCCCTTCTCCTTGGCGGCATGGTGAATTTTCTTTTCTCTGCTATAGAAAGCAAAGAACCTTTCTGTGCTCTGATACCAGAATTGATGATGCACGCCCCCTCCACAACCCACAGGTTAGAAGGTCCACGTCAACGCAGGATCTTTCTCTCTAGCTTGGCCCGAAGAGATTCGGAATGGCTCTTCTATTTCCCTTTCGGGAAACCTACACCCACAATCAACTTCAAAAATCCCCCCTTTTGCTTCAGGAGATCGGACTTCTCACTTTCGCGAATCCGTTGGTCACACGCTTGTCTCTCCAATCTCTTAAACCTGAAAACCGTCAACGCTGACCCTTCCTCTTCTCTTTTGGACCTTTCCTTATCGCGATTTTGGTGGTCACAGTGTCGAGCAACTTGTTCCCGTGATTCCCGAATCCTTATTTTTCGAAACTCTGATACACTCGCGAGCTTTGGCTTTTCAACGCCACTTCACTTCTGTCGGGACTTCAGACTTCACAATATCACGAATCCTAATGCAATGAGTTCGGAACTTCACTCCACGAAACTCCGAAACGGTCAACAGAGTTTGACTCTGTGTCAATAGTGTGCCACCTGTCCACTCACTGACTCCTCTGTGGCCCACACAATCCTTTTAACTTTTCGGGACTTCGCATTTCATGATTTCACGATTCCTGTTGCAAAGTTTACGGGACTTCAACCTATGAAACCTCGATATAGAAATCCACGGGTAAATCCAATGAACCTTGTGGCTTGGATCTACGGTCCTACTCCTCCTAAGCTTAGAACCTTTTGGGAATACTCACTGTATCTCCCCTACTCCTCCGTGAGATCGAACAACTCATGGGACTTTGTGAATTCTCTTCAGAGAATTTCGACCATCTGTCCTTTCCTCGAGAACTCATCCTCCTGTGGTCCAATGTCGCTATGCCTTCCTTATACTCCTTTGAAGGTTCAAATCCTTCTGAACTTTCCCAACTCCAAGTCTTTCAGAAAACCCCTTTGCATGCACTCCTTGTGGCAGACTTTCAAACACTTCCAAGTGTTGGAATCCTTCGACTCTGTGCATGCCTGCAGCAGCAGTCTCTAAATACTTCGCTCAGGTTCGCAACCCTGAGGCTTCACTCGGCCTGCACACTCCTTGCATGGATCCTGTTCCAACTGCACTTCCATGGAAATGAGAACAAAAGATTTCTCTCCTGAGCTTTCAGAGACAACCCTTTGAACACCTTGTCGACGCACTCCTTGCGGACAATTCAACTGCACTCCTTGTAGGAATTCTTGCTCAGATAGAGAAACAATTGAAACTCATTCCTCACCTCTTTCCTCTCAAATTTCAAACATTCAACAAGAAATCATTCATACATAGCATAAAATCAATTGCATGACAGAAAGAGTAAAACATTCATGAGCATAACATTCAATGATGCATACACAAAGAATATATGAACACCATGAGTCTGAATCACAGCTTTCTTGTATTAATTCATAACTTCTGTACATGGAGTCTGCTACACATCTCTCTGCTTCTCCTCTATGCTCTCCTCAATAATCTTCATGCTCTCATAACAATGTTACAATACACAAGGAGGGTGTCTATATCTCGTTTCCCTCTTGCGCTCTAAAACTGTCTAATCTAACATTCAATTATATCTACTTGGATTAACTATTATAAATGCCTTCTACCTACTAAGGATGAGAGAAATTTGCTCGAGGTCCATCTACATTATACAAGTGCACCTCCACTTGATGTTTCATTAATGGTTCAATATATTTCAAAATTTGTGCTGGGCACTTTTCCAGCTGTCTGATTGTCTCCGCACTGGCTCGCTTGAGATGCTCCTACATCAAGAAGAATGCATAGAAGTTAGGGAGTTGATGAGAGTTGAGACTCAGTCGCAGTCCGGACTCAACATTTGTAATTTGATATTCCTCCATTAATAGAAAATGACAGTTTTCTTGTTATCACTTTCTGTGTAATGGATTTTGTGTTGTGAATGTCATTTGTATGAATTTGAGTTGTATATGAATGTTAGAAATCATCTGCAGGGATAGAGATATAGTTTTCTATCTATGAGTATGTCGAATTAAGTCTGGTTCTCTAGGCTAAGTGCAAGGAGTGCGCGACAGAGGGTGGAAACTTTGTGAGCCGACGCAAGGAGTGCATGTCTGAAATATGTGGAGTTAGAAGAGAAACTGCCAGGAGGGCATACCAGGTTAATTAATAGACTTAGGAGGAAATTTCAAGGTGGTTACGTACCTTGGAAATAAAGACTGTGTAGGAGGAAGCACAGTTCAGAGTTACTGAACACTCTGAAACACTCTGCCAGGAGGGCATAGAGAAAGTACGAGAGCGTACAAGAGAAACAATGTTGGAAGTGTTGGAATCCTTAATAGAATCCCAAGGTTTTTGAACACTATGAGGAAGGAAGGATTTGCAAGAGTGCATTGACAAAGGAAAGAAGATGCTTAAACCCTTCCTTAAGGCTAAGGGATAAGTCATCGAAGAACTGAGTTGAGCGCAAGGAGTATGCCAAAGATATTGTAAGTCCATCTTACAAAGCTTGGGAGGAAGGTGTTAAGCTACCAGGAGGGCGAGAGAATCTTTACTGAAGGACGTAGAGGAACGGTGAACCTTGAAGTATTTCAGGCCGAGAAAAGTCACAGAAGTGTCTGTACAAAACTCTGCAAGGAGTGCAGGAGAGGTTCTAGAATAGCCTAAGTCTCGAAGGAGAAATTTGCACTAAGTGTGCAAAGGGGTTGAGGACTTGTCGAAGTCTCGAAGACTATGAAGTTGTCCATCGTTGGAGGAGACAGGTGGAAGCAGATCTGAGAGTTCGAGGATTCAGATTTCGAAATAATTGTGAGAAGAACGATTCAAACTTCACGAAGGGAGAAGTGCAGAGTGATTTTGGACCGTTGGATCTAGGAGGAAATGTGGAGGATATATACATATTTTGGAGGAAGAAACCTTCAGATAAAATTCAAGGAGAAGAATACCCGGAGAGCTGAGAGCCAAAGAAATCTTGGTCATCCATGAGATAGGATGTGTGGCGAGAAATAAACACTTCGCTAATTTGAAAATCAAGAGAAGCAGAGTTGGGAGAAGAGAGGACTCGTGAAGTCTGAACTCATGATATGATCCTAGCCATCGAGTGTGAGGAGAACATGGACCATAGATTTGGTCCCGAAGAATTCATTGATTAGGGAATCAGGAAAAAGGGAGCAAACAGCTCGCGGAAGTTTCGAAGCACGGAGTCGTGAACAGAGATAGCCCACTATCTTAGCCTATGGTCACATCAAGGGGGGATCCTAGCATAGAGAGCTAGTTTCGTTGGCGTTAGGAGTTGGAAAATGCTGAGGAGAGGGTTTGTGATTTCCACACAAACTATGCTAAGAAGGTGGAAGGGCATGTGTCAAGTTAAATTGGTTCCCATTAGGAGCTCGATGAGCCATTCAATTCGGTGACTTGAACGATCCTAGACCAGGAGGTCGAGAAGCCCTGAAGGAGACGATAAGGGGGTGGGATTTGTGCCAAGTGGTATCAGAGCTAATGAAAAATTGATTTCTATAGGCAAGGGAAATAGAGTGTGATACTCTGTTGAAATTGTTGCAAGGTGTGCAATAGATGATAAACAACTAGTTGGGCTATAGGTGAAGCACAATGGTCGTTGGAAGTTGTGGGCACGGTCGAGGAGAATTCTTCCCGCAGAAAATTAAAGCGTAGATAGACAAGGATCTCAGGGAAATCTGGGCAGAAATGGAGACACTAGCATTGAAAATGCAACAGGAGGCAAGGGTACACTAGAAGTATGAATGGCCCTTGAAGAGAATAGCTAAATGTCATGTTTGAAAGTTGTTGGCCAGAGGGCAGCAACGGATGTTAAAAAGGTGGTTGAGGCATGATGAAAACCTCAGTGATGAGGGAAAGAGATCTGGAAAGGGTCTTGGAGGTGGAAAGAGTGACATTAAGAGGTATTAGCTCCGACGTGGTTGTTATGGGATCGACACTCTTGGAGGTGGAAAGAGCGACGTCTTGGAGGTGGCAAGAGAAATTCTAAGACGTACCAGCTCCGACGTGGTTTCTATGGGAGCGACACTCTTGGAGGTGGCAAGAGAGACATCTGGGATGTGGCAAGAGAAATGTTAAGAGGTATCATCTTCGACGTGGTTTCTATGGGATCGAAACTCCAAGACATCGCAATAGCGACTGTGTTGTAGGTATTTAAAAAAAAATACAATATCAATATCAATACCTATGAAGCAAACAAACAACTCCAAGCAAGGAACTGCTGACGTACTAGAGGGACTGAAGATGTTTCATTTTTAATTTCTGCCTGGAGTAATTCTTCCTATAATTCTGAGTTCCTTATAAGACAAACTATCATTGATGAGATTGAATTGAGAATGTTGAATTGTTAATTTCTTCCTAAGGAATTCTTCCTATAGCTCTGAGTTCCTTCTAAAAACTATCATTGATGATAATGAATTATTTACTTTTATCATTTACATGAAGATTATTACGAAACATCAAGAAAGAAGCATTACCAAGATAACGATGAACAATATATTTTATTATTAAAAGAGATGAACAAAGATGTTGTAACATTTCTCTTAAAAGCATACATAATACCTTTGACAACATAATTTCAAGAATATCTAGAAATATTTACATCATTTCATGTAAAAATTGTCGAGCATCGGTAAGGAATACTAGCACTTTACATTCATCTAGATTAGTGAAGTTTTCATTTCAATAGAAAGTTGAAAGACCATTATGGTCTTGGAAGCATATGTTTGAATCTTGATAAGTATTTTACGGGATTCAAAAGGTATGGGGCTACTTTGGAAAATACAGTTTGCTTGTCAAACAAGAATATAAGATCCTTCAACCCCATATCATATTAAAAAATGAAAAGAATCGTTTAGTAGATGGAGATGACATCCATAAGGAATTTCTAGTTGCAACAAATAAATGGTTCACAGCTCAGAAGAATCCCAACTTGCATCATTTTCTGCAATAATTTTCTCATGAAGTCGGGCACCATAAAAGGCAACGATGCCTCTATCAAGTCCTTCTAGGTAAATCCCCTTTGAGAAGTCAAGTGGAGATCCACTGACATCAGTCACAACACCTTCCGCTTCTTGTATAATAATAACTCCTGCTGCATGATCCCATATTTTCTCTTTGTATCCTTCCCTTGTGAACTTCATGAATATCTCTACATCACCTCAAGCTATAGCAACATAGTTTTTCATACTATAAAATTGCAACAGATGATTACTGATAAAGAAGACATACATTGAGTTAGTGGAAATATTTTTATGCGAGCAAACAAAATCCAAGTACAGAATTCACCTTAGTCCTAAGTTGTGAGCAAGTCCTGCTATGAAGGAATGGATTGAGTTTGATTTTTCAACTAGTTCACAAAACGTTGCCAATGCAGGATCATCAATGGCTGAGACACTAATAGGCCTTGCTACATTTGACAATCCCAGCTTTATGATGTGATTGACGGTTCCATCCAAACTTTCCCACTACCCTTCTGTGTAGAAAGTACATAGCCTTTACTCCATACACCATAACCTGGAGGGGAGAGTTTTAACATGAGTTGGTAATATAGATCATGGTAGTTAATCCACTCTCTTCTCAATGGATAATTTGGGCAACCCAGAACTCCAAGTACCACCTCTCCTTCCTCTATCATAGCAAGAGCTACTGCATATTGATCTCCCCATACAAAACCAAGAGTGCCATCTACAGGATCCGGGACCCAGTGTATTCCAGTTGGCCCACCTTTGGAGCTCCCCTTGTTGATAGATTTAAGAACATCAATTGTTCCTAGTGGTTCTAGAGGAGGATTAAGCCCAAAAATAGTTGCTTCACTAAGACACTCATTCATAGTGTTGGCCACCCTATGCAATAAGTCCATCCCTTCCACCCCTCTTAGTGCTTGATTATCTTCTTCTGCAATCATAGCAATGTGCTCGCTAGCAAGAGAATGTGACAAGAACCAGCTAAAAATAGCTTGCACACTCCAGTCTGGTCCAATAAATTACAATTAAAAATAAATTAGCTAAATGACAATTACAAGTGTCTAGTCTGGTCCAATAAATTACAATTAAAAATAAATTAGCTAAATGACAATTACAAGTGGCCAAGCTTAAATAGAACATAGAGATAAAAAAAAAAAAGGTAATTCTGAGATCATAACATGTAAGCAAATAAAGAAAATAAATTTCAAGGAAAACTAACAGCCATGCAACAAACAAGACAAACTGCAAAGATTTTAATGAAACTAAAATTATGTTCCATGCTTTTTGAAAGTGGTTACCAGCCTCAATACAAAACAATAATTCACTTTGAAGAAAAACAAGATCAAT
Organism: Picea sitchensis; assembly: GCA_010110895.2. Taxonomy (NCBI): domain Eukaryota; kingdom Viridiplantae; phylum Streptophyta; class Pinopsida; order Pinales; family Pinaceae; genus Picea; species Picea sitchensis. The sequence continues at coordinate 41,451 of SNQJ01S0101812.1, forward strand.
AATTCCATGTGAAACACACAATAGTACCATCTACTAATTAACCATAGGATATTCAAATGGAATATACGACTCTGACCCAATTTAGTTCTTCCCCGATATATTTTTTTCCAAAGAAAAAAACTTCACAATTTCATTGACTTTTAAAATAGAAATGAAATTGCATTCCATATATGCCTGATGGAATTGCTTGACTTTAGAAAACTCCACCAAAAGGTATAAAAACAAGTTATAAGGAACAAGCCTACGGTCATCTTGTGCCACCTATGATAACCCTCCTATTTGTTGCCAAAATAGCTCACACTATACACCTCAAAACTTAATACAAATCTTATCATAGTTTTCGATATATAGCTTTTACACAGACCTCAGAAAGAGTACCTCTTGATAAATCCCCCCAAAACTAATCAACCAGTCCATAAATAGGTCAATGGGACTGCTACACAAAATAGTGTGAGATACAATACAAAGTGGGAGCGCAAAGGCCCCTCCTAGAAAAACATGACAAAAGCAAATTGAGCCTAACTATAAAAGACCTAAAACTGTATGGTACTTCTGAATACTTGAATAATCTTCGCAACCTCGCCATCATTAACAAAATATTTGCAGCATCAACTTTGTCAATGTCAAAAGAAAACTCATTGACCATTTTTGCAAACAAATTTCAGATTATTGACGTGAGCACTATCATTGCAATTTACCTAGGGCACTTCATCCATTCCAAGTTACAACACATTAACAGCTAGGCCAAACCCACTTTAGATTGAACAAATGGAAAATGTAATCCACATGTGCAACAAACTAAACACTAAACCAAATGATGTAAACACTAAAACCTAGAGGGATTTTATGCCTAAAATTCCACCAAATAGAGTTAAATACGTGGTACACATAAACTTTCAAAAGGGAGTCCATAATACATATATGAAATATCTCAAAAAGGCGCATTAAATCATCAAACTGAGCGTAAAAAATATTCTAGTATGACATAAATAGTCTAATTCGTAGGGATTCAAGACTAATTTCCAATTAGCATGAGACCTTATTATGATTGTAAGATGGGCACTTTTCAAGTATAAATATCTATGAGAAAAGAATAATTGAAACTACCATTCGTGGTACAAATAGATCTGCTAGAAAACTTGCCCAAAAATCACTATTAGAGCATCATGCATGAGTGTTGTGTATCAGAAAATTATCACAACACAACCATTGATAGCATAGGCAGGTAAGGAAATATATGATCTGACTCAAATCATACCCTTAATGTCATGAAAACAACATCTCCACACTCTTCCATAACATAAATGAATGTTCTATTTTTCTTTCTTTTTTTAAAATCCAAAGAATGTTGCCTCATTCTCAAGAGTTGACTCAGTTATTGTAAATTCCATACCCGGGATCGATGGCACTCTAGAGAGCTATGTTGGAAGCAATAAAAGAAATCTTCTACAAAGATTCCTATTTCATGTACCTCAACAAAGTTTTGCAGCCTCTCTTCAAACCAATAAATACTTACCTTTTCCATGGAGTAGCTCACAGGCCTGCAAAGATGAGAAACCCAATCATAGATGTATGAGTGTCGTTCCTTTTTCTTAGACTAGAAGAATCTGAAACTAACGATATTTTCTTCTATCATCTTGCTCTCAAGTGGTTTGAACACCACGGACCATGTTTATATATATGAAAAAGAGAATTTTATAGTTTTTCTATGTTTGAAGTTTTGAACTCTCTTTTCTCGCACATTTATTATAGATTATATAATATAATAATACTCTGGTTTTCTTGTTTCCTCAAATTTTGAAGGTGGTGTTTTTGAAGCTTGTACCCTGTTTCCCCATTTAGGTATCTTAGGTCAATCTATACTTATTGTTAGTTCTAAAATATATTTACTTTGTTTCATGTGCATGTTATAGTATGCTCGTAGGAATCACGTGGGAGGTATCAGTGATGGATTCTCTTTGCAATGACCTATGATCAATGAGTATTAAAATTTAGGGCAATAGGTTCTATAATAAAATGTGAAAAAGAGTTTTCCTCAATTGCAAAGATTCATTTCAAATGTTTTAGGAATGTTGGAGGTAATTCTATTGGGATTTGTAATTTTGACCTGAATGGTTAAGAAATATCTCAAGATGATTACTCATAAGAATATTGAAGTATTTTAGTTCTCGTTGTGTGTGCTAATTTATTAGGAACTTCAAAGTGATCCTTTTGATCTAGAAATACACACATGTCCTTGGGCCTTTTCTCTTTAACAAAGAAAATAGGAAAAATATTCTTATTCTTATTGTTCAACATCCCTTGCATGATGCCACTACTTCTAAACATTGAATTGTCAACTAGATTTCTTAGAAAACATAATGGTCACCTATTATAGAAGAGTAGGGTCTGTTATGGGCAGCAGAGGAGGCATACTCAGGTTGTTATACCAGCACCAATCCTATACGAAAACTAGATAGATTAATCTTAGTATCACCTAGCAAAGAAGACTCCAAATGCTACATTTTTTTGAGCAAGTTATAGTAAAAATTATGCATATTGCTTTTCTTGGTAACATCATTTGATTCTTGATGAAGGTCACCTAATATTTCCTCTGCAAGCCACTTTGTTTTCTTTGCAAACTTATTTTTATAAGTATTTGTAACAAAATTTCCATTGTCTACATACAAGAAATCTTCCTTTCTTATTTCCTTAGCAAGTTGTCATTCATAAACAATTTCTTATTATTGTTGACAAATCTTGTTCTTCTTTATCAATTTTCCAATATATTTGGGCTACCTCTTTGTTCATTCTTATTGCAAAGGGTGAGTTGTCTTTCTCTTCATTTCCACAACAAGTAGCTTGGAGATAGGATGGCTTTCTAAAGAAAAGAAAAGAAAATTGCTATGGAAATTGAAAGAAGGTAGAAAGCTAAAATAGTGTTAATCGCTTCGATGAAAAAAAAATTACCCTTGCTCTTCTCCATATTCTCTATAAGCTCGTTTGCAAGGCTTAATACAATATATCACAAGAAAATAGGCTACAAGAGGACCCATTGGTAGGAAAAGAAATAGATTTATGGATCTCTAGCTAAGAAACCCACTAAAAAATTATGTATATACTATAGCAATAAGTCGAACAAAGCCCTAAGATGCCAATAATTGTGCCTCTACTTTGTGGGAAAATTTACATATTGGTGACAAGGATAGCTGTATTGAACCATGTTTCACTATTTGCACCAAGGCATAGTGCAAGCCACATCACCCAACATGGAAGAGCATTGATTCTATCATTCAAGATGAGCCAGATGAGGCCATAACTAAAGGAACTAGCAAGAGAGACAGTAACAATAATTCCCCATAGCAATATCTTGTTGCACATGAATATTTCTAAAAGACCCAAGTTCTCTCCAATGTCATTGGCTAGTCCTAGGTTGTTCAACAACGATTGGTTGTAATTTAAAAAATCTCCTTCATCTTGTATGAATACAGGGGAAAGTTATATGGATTTCCAGAGGCCATCTGAATCCAAACAGTAGCTGCCAAGCCCATCCATGGGGCTACCTTGGTTGTTGAGTTTACTACAAACATCAATCAGATAATATAAACAGTTCATATAAAGGATATGAATAATAAGGAATCTGCATGTGATATGTATCAAACCTGTGTTTAACAATGTAACCATGGATCCAGATGCCCTGTTTCAAAGCTACTAAACTAGTAAATACCGAATCACATGAGCTAGTACCTCTGTATATCAGCAGTGTATGGTAAATGCTACCCTACAATGTCCCCCATAAAGGAATGGTTGTGGAACACCAAACCTCCTGGGGTCAAGCTCATGGCTTGTATGGTAAGCAGTAAATATAGGCAACAAGCCTCCTAAAAAGAAATTACCCAACTATATCTCTAATGTATAGTGTTGATCCTAGGAGGGAAAGAAGTGTGTTCCTGAAGAAGTGCTTTCTATAGGAGATCCCCAAAGGAGAACTGAAATGTATGTATATCTTTTACATATTTCCTCTTCCTAAGGTGGTAGTAATGGCTCTAAAAGTATCTGGAAAAGCAAGGAAGGTCGAAAAGTAAGGGCTAGTCTGTTCCCTCCTCGGGATGGCTAAAAGGTTGGATAGCTTTGTTTGTGTACGTAATCAATTGTATTGTTGAATAAAAAGGTAAGGTGGTCAATGTCTTGATGATTATAATGCTCGTTAGGCTCTAACGAAAATATCTAAAAGTCCTACCTAACTCGAAATTAGTGTGAGTGTGGTTAGGCCCTAATGGAAATCTCTAAAATTCACACCTCAATATGATATGTCCTCCATGCTTCAAAATTAAATACTCTAGGCTAGCTAGGTTTCCCCTTAAAAAAAAGAGTAGGTAAAGGGTGAATGACAAATAAGTGTACCTGACTAGGTCTAAAAGAGATGGTATGTCCTGTGACTTGTGCAACACTAAAAGTAGGGATTTAGTTGTAGGTGAGATCTATGCTTGGGTCAGTAAGAAGAGTGTATGGCTTGTCTGGATTGAGCTTTGGCAACTAGTGAATACTGGCGAGAGTCTGGTGTATGAAAATATGCATAATTTTCTAAGTCAAAAGATTAGTAAAGTAGAAGCTCTCCTCTTTGGTGGCTTGGATGTTTGGTGGCTTGAATGGCTATGACTCCCCAAACCAAGAAGTTCCTAATGAGGGAAATAAGAAAAAGTGCCTAACGAGGCAATAAAACAATGCCTATCATATTCAATCCCTAACGAGGAAATATAACTAAAAGGAAAATGGATTGGGTTGAAGAATATGGGAGCGATAGGTATTGATAGGGGAGTTCTAAGTGTAGGTAAAGTGACTACTGTACTGAGAATATAGTCTATCTCCTTATAAGTAGTGAAAGTAGTAGGGTAAGAGTGTTCTTGTGTGTGATGTCTGGAATCATAAGTAATGAGAGAGCTATGAGTCAAGCTAATAGTAGAGGTAATCCTTCCTTTGTCTCAGTGATTGGGTAAGTAAGGAGGTAAATAAGTGGTGTTCCTATGAAGGGGTAAAGATCTCTATAGGATTTGGTGTAAAGTGGGTTAAATAGAGGTAAGGTGCCTTTTTTAAAGTAACCACCATTCTCCTTGCTCTAATTCTGGGCAGTTTGAAGGTGTTATGAGGGGGTATTTCACAGTCCAAAAATATTATAGCCTCAACAACACATACCAACCAGAATTGTGGGCATCAAAAAATAGAAAAAGAAGTCATATACTTTAGGTCTTTGTAGGGTAGCCTTTCTTTTTATCCATGGTAGATTATCTCTACCCTGTAACAATAGTTTGAGGTGGTCCTTATAGCAACATATAGTCAGTCCTTTTGTAGGAGCCCTTTTTATTGGTTTAAGTAGTAACTTGCTTACACAGTTTTGAGGGAGGTCCTTATAATCATTTCCATACCTGTAAATAGGACAACAAGGATTACCTACAACAATAAGTTGCAAATATATTTATATGACACTCCAAAATACCCCTTAAACGCTCGTTGATTTAAAGCTCAAATTGTTGATGATTTAACCATTCGCCTATGATGAAATTGTGACAGCTTGGAGGAGCATGTAACATCAACAGTTATGATATTTTGTAACAAATTCTAGGGTTACCTCGGACTATTCTTATTGATTCAAACTTACGGCCAGTTGCAGTAACAGTCTTTTCCACTTTTCCTCAGACACCTGTGGCAGCTCGCCCTTAGACCAGACTTGGGACAGAGTGAAGTGACCTAGGGTTACCTCAGCATCAATTGAGGAGGGTGAGCCAAAGAAGAAGGTTCTCATGTGACTTTATCATGGTGTGTATAGTATCTTATCATCGTGTGGATTTTCTCTAATAGAATAGTAACTCTTACCCAAGTTAAGGATGGTTTTTCATATTGAGGTGTTGAGATGACTTGGAGTTCTTTCACATATTTGGAGACAATATGGGACACATGGAATAACTGTATTGATTAAGTGATGTGGAAACTCTTGGTCATGCACACATGTGGGCCACTTGGAGGATTGGCCCATGGTTTTGGGTACATGGTTTGGGGCACTTGATGGCGGTTTTTTACCCTAGACACATGGCTTTACGTGAATTGTGGAGAAAGCACCCATCTTGGATGGCCTTTGGAATCCACTTATGACATAAACAATCTCATTTATTGGAGAACACTTTTTGATGTGGACAGGGCGTTTTTCTTTGGGGACCCCTTTTATGGGTTACTTGATGTATTAGAGTGGACTATGTACATTATGTTTTTACTTGCTTGTTGGAGGATTTCCACCCTCCCTTATTTTAGGCATTTAGGTGGACTTTTGGATTGTAAGGGAAGCTAAGCCTTCTCTATAAATAGAGAAGCATTTCCTCATTTCATTTTCATGGTTGGAATTTGGGAGGTCTCCCTCTCTTTGGAGATTAAATGATGTATCTTTCTTTTGAGCATTTATGGTGTTAAGGTTTCTTTCTATGTGGTGAAGTGTGGTTAATTATTTCAGACTTTTTCTTGGTTCTATGTTTATGCATAAGGGTCAATGGTGAAATATTAAAGTGTGATACAAACCTCTAAAATTCGAACCAAGGAAGAGCAAAGGATTTTCACTTGGAAGGAGGGTGCCTAGGGCTTTTGGCTCACACATTTGCCTTTGTTGATTTGGGTAAGTTTTTTATACCTTGTCTTGTTTAGCATTGGCTCCTTGCTAAGGGTTTCAAGGTATTGACCTTCTCCATAGTTGATCTTGGGTGGAAATGGATTTATTCCATTGAAGCTCCTTCTTGTAGACCTTTAAGTCCATTATTGATCCTCATTGGGTGAGTGACTAGTTTCCCTTTGGCATGGTCCCAAGCCCTAAACATTGAAGGAAGTAGACTAACCATTAAAGGGTATTATTCTTGACCTCATTTTCCATTTGATTCACCTTGAATTCATTGCCCTAGTTGGATATTGGCATTGATCTATGGGTCTTTCCATCACCTATTCTAAAAAACCCAAGGCACCTATTCACAATTCTCAATGTATGTCACAATGCCCTAGGCATGGAGCTACAACACCCAAGGAAAAGTTCTCCTCTAAAGCTTCAATGTCTACTAGTTGACCTCATAGGAATGTGTGTCAAGTAAGGATTCTATGAACTTTTACTTACTTGGTATGGTGATTAAATGCCAAGTGTGTTCCTTCAGTTGTGCCAACAAATTCCATCAAAAGTAGATCTCAAATGGAAGACATGCAAAAATGGTTATAAACACTCAAAAAATTGAATGTTCTCATAGAATGTGCAATCCGTGGTCCATTTTCCAACCTTCCCTTGGATGTTTGACCAATCCATACCTCAAAATACACATTAAAACCACTCAATAGGTTGATCACTCCAGATATAACAACCATCTATATTCATAGCAATGGGAATCTCACCTTTATTGAGTGTTCTTCCTACCATGGCCAGTATATCAACTGCTTTCAAAGATGAACATACCTGAAGATGGTGATGCGAGTGAAATATGGATACTAAAATAGGTCTGAAAGTAACTCGGCTCTTCTTCCTCACAGGTGAAACTTTTTTACTGTTGTATACCGTTGTTCCAATGGGCTGAAAATTTGTCCTAACCAAATATGTAGGCTGCTTGCAACAACTGCTAGTGATGTGCCATGTTGGCATGCTCCTTTTTTTTCATCATCCTAGGGAGGGAACCCAACATATTGGGCCTTAGAATCCACTGGAAATAGATCATGTCTGCATCAAGAAATGCTCAAAGATCCCCCTTTACAATACTGATAAATGTTGCTTCCTTCCAGCTTAATAAATTTCAAATCAAATCCTTCATTGAGCTTGCATAACCATTCTGATTGTATTTATCTACTAAGGATTATAGTCAAGCCAAAATTGATACATGGATGATGCCTTAGTGTCAGTATTATGGCAGTTGTTAGCACTCTAATTATCCTCTTAAATTTTTTTAGCGTCTTTAGCATCTTCATGCTTTCATTGTAAATTATCTTTAATCATTTTCCTATGTCATAGTTTTTTATAAAACTTCATCGAGTCTCATGAGAACCTATTATCAAATTTTGACTAGGCACATCTTGATCCTCGCTTCTTACCTACATTCCAAAAGCTTTGTTAGTATTTCCTAAAACCCATTGGATGATCTTGATGAACAGTTTACTAAATTGAATAAAAAAGTAAGAAAGAAAGACATACAAAGAGCACAGTTAGTGAACATGTATAATCATAATCACAGTCTTGGATCAATCAACATGAAACTAGAAGAAGATGCCTATTTGGCAAAGAACATGTTGAGCAAAGAAAATCTGGAAATCTTCCTGAGAGAAACTTCTTTCCCTAATCTTGTTGTTAAAGGAAGTTGATAAATGATGTTCTAATTAATGTTTTAGTTTTTTTTAAGACAAGTTCTTACTATCCATTTTGATTCTCAGTAGGTTGGACAACAATTTTGGCATTTTTTCATATGATTACCCTATTGACAATACGCTTTGTTTTGATGTGTTTTGATGATGATTGTTCTGATTACTTTTCAAAGGGAAATATTGATTATTGAAGCATAGGGAAGATGTTTGGCCCAGAAAACATGGATATTATCAACCATAATGAACAAATGGAAGAAATAGAAATGCATATCAAAGGTTGTTTACTCTTCATATGATGACTTCCAAAACCTTCAGCACTTGGTTTAAGAAATGAAAGTATTACCTTATTACACCAAACCCAAATTTTGAGGATGCAATGAAAGGAGGGAAAAGTAATAAAAGTTGCAAGTTTTGAAGGTTGTACCGGTCATAGCATGAATTATCAGGTCTACAAAAAATTCCCCCAACACTTGGATTATCTACTAAAGTCACTCTCTAACTCATGTTTCTCACAGACATTCATACACATCCAGTCTGTAGCGCAAATCATGTTTTCCTAGTGTATTGTGCTGCAAACTAGGAATTTTCCTATACATGCAGATTTAGTCTAAATTCGCCTAGATTTCAGAAATCAAGCATTGAATGGGTGTCTCAGATGGTGATATTCAAGGATATAAGTCTCCTACACTTATCAGGAGGCTCATGTGGAGCCTTTAAAGATCAAATAGAAATATATGGATCAACTCCATAAAAATACGATCTAGATCTTCAGTTGTTGTATTTGGTTTGATTTAGAGATTCTATTGTTTTTCGATCCATTTCTTTGGGATCTAATAACTGTTATGTAAATATTATTTAATGCCATAGAGGCCACAAATAGAGGGTTTCAACTTTGGGGACTTTCTCTACATCTCTTGTAATAGAAACATTTTGAATACATATTGAAACATGAGTTTCTTTCATTGTAGACTGTTTAGTTTTCCATCTCTTGTCTTTTCTTTTTTATGAGTAAATGTTATGTGCATTTATTATGTTTATATAATGAAATATTATTGTGCATTCTATTTGTTGCTAAAATTCATCATCAAGTGTTGTTGGAGGGGCATCAAGATTACGAGATTAAAAAAAATGAGCCACCCCTGATGCATTCAATCAGTTCTAATTTTACTGGAGTCCATGGAAGCTTATCCTCGGATTTTTCAAAGTCTTTTCTCTGCCTACCATTAGCTTCCAATGTGTATAGGATTCCTTTCCTGGCACTTTTCTTCCCACAAAATACGTATTTTTTAACTTTTGTCTGATGATGAAAGAGGTTGTAGAATTTGTCAATAGAGTACTGATATAGTGTTGTAGACTATTGTCTTCCAGTGGGTTTGCAGGGTCTATTCTTATGCTGGAAATTGTGCTTATGATGTTGTAGATAAATCATGAAACTATGTTGGCAAATCAATATCCAAGTTCCCTCAAATATGCACTAAGTACAGGTCAAAACTCAAGGTGAATAAGGTTCATAAGAAAACTTCAAATACCACAACCTCCAATGGTAGATAGACAGATAGATAAAGGTAGGCTAGGATAGAAACTAATTCATGACTAGGCCGCACTTCTTTCCATTATATGAAGGAGAGTTTTCTACTAGGAATGAAATTCAATCCCATCACAATGTGCTTGAAATCATCCAGTGAACAAGGGTGCTGAAGTAACATGAGGGGCATTCAATTGTCAATATGAAAATGTCCAAATGAATCATATGGGCATAAGAAAACCATAACCATCAACCAAAGGCATGTAATGTGAAGAAACCACAAGATGGTCCTTCCATCAATGTCATATCATAGCACCAAAAGCATATCACCTCTATCCATCTAAGAATCAAGTGTAACCATGAAGAGATAAACATGCACCGAAACAATCAACCACATAATCCAATGAACCAACGTGTAGCATCTTGTGCAACACAATGATGGGGAAAGAGGATCCAAAACCATCAAAATGAACTATCTTCAAGAAAAAGAAGATGTGTACCCCAGGTCTATCATCAGGTCACCTTGATCTCACCCTGAATATGATAGACCTAAATCTTCCTATTGCATGTCCTCAAAAACAAAATTCTGACTTGGGACATCTTGTCCATAACCTCTGAATCACCAGTGAAGATCTTCATAAAAAATGTTGGTTTAATAAAGTACCATAAAAAAATAGAGTATGTTTGTTCTATGCCTCTATCCACGTGAAAATATTTATATCAGGAGACTAAGGTGAATAGTCATGATGCCCATTCCAAAAGGTCCAAGAAGTCTAGCCAAATTATTTGTCTTTTATATGTTCAAAGGTTGATGAATATGGTTATCAAAACATTGATAAGAGAAAATCATACAACCAGCATCAATCAAAGTGATCTACAGGAGCTCGACCATATCCATTTTTCTTATGCTATGTTCTTGCCTAAAGAGAATGAAATTTTGCATGTGAATATTCGGGTATCAAACCCTCTCCAGAAGTAATATGATACCAAACTCATGTATATATCACTAGCATAGATGTCTATACTTATGCCTCAAATATATTTGAACCATGTGAACATAGTGACATAGAAGGATAAGTAAGAAGGCAATGATATGAAGCCTACTTAGTATCATTGAAAATAGTTGGAAGCAACACTTTTGGTTTAGAAGCAACAAAGATGGCAGCCTCCAGGTGAAAATCCAATCAAATATTCAAGTATTTCAGTCCAAATTGTCTTCTATGGGTGTTTGTAGCATTTTTTGACTATTTTGCACTCATAGCGCTACAAACCAGGGATTTGCCACCAGTAAGTATATTGTATTACCATGCATTTTATTTCCTAAATATATTGAATGCATGTGCATCTGTTACTAATGTTGATATTCAAGAATAACATGTTGAATTTATGTAGTTTGTAGTATGTACAATAATATGGACATGTATGTAGTCCTGAATGTTCAGATGAAGTAGAAGATCTGGAACTAGATCATGCAAATTTTAGAAGGAGAATGAAAGAGTGAAAAATAAAATATTAGTATCTATAAATGACAAAAAATGTTCAACATTGCAGTAAGTATAATATGACAGGAAATGATATTATTACATGCAAATATATAAGTCATTGTTAAGGTTAGCAATCCAACATCTGATTAGAGGAAGAGAAAATTCAAATATTGTACTTATGCCAATGTGGTATTGGTTCACTTGTGAGCTTGATGGTTGATGGAATATTAATATGTCCACCAAGAACCCATTCTTGATGTGGTCTGCCTTACCTGAATTAGGATGAATGGCATGATTTCAAAGGGACAAGGCCAGGTGGAAGTCCCATGTGATTTTGTGGAAAGAGATACCTCTCAAACATGACATCTAAGCTGAAGAATGTTTTTTTATGCAATACAGTCTCTTGGGCATGTTTATTGAATCATTTCAAAAAACGATATTGTACATAAGTTGAAGGTATGGAAAACAAGATACCAAGTGATGCACAAAAATTGAAAACTTGGTTGAGTTCGTCAAAAGTGGCATAGATATTGTGGTTGACTTAATTCTCCTCCCCATCACCAACTAGTTTAACGTCACCCTATGGCTTACCAAATATTGTTTGTGGAGTCATAATCAAAAGCCATTAAGTAGGTTAAGTGTTTTTGGTATGCTCCTAGGTGACTGGATGGTAAATAATTTCAAGATGGCACATCTTCTACTAAGGGTAACATTCTTCTTTAGTTGGTGAAGAAATTGGCTTGAAGGCCATGTTTTGATGAGTACATGATTATATTGTATGTTAGTGACATGATAACATCTTATGTTAGTTGTACTATGAGCATTTCATGTAAATAATTAGTCATCATATATAATCTTCTGATATTTATGTTAGGGTCATATTAGTGGTTAACCTATTAATGTTGCTAAGTATTTTGTGTAGTGTGTTGGTAATTCATTTTAATTGTGCAAGAGGCTCACCATAAGTATTGGCCTCCAATGTTAACATCCATCATGAGAATATCAATATAAGTCTTCTATTCTATCTCCTATTTTCTCAAGTATAATCATAATGCATATAATGTGAAAAGCCTTGGGTTTCTCATCTCGCCTTCTTGAATCCATATCAATTTTTGGAATCGAGGTGTGAAGATTAGGCCTCATTTCATGTTGGATTGTCAACATACCACAATCTTGAATTCTTACCATCTTTATCCCAGGATCTGTTTTTTTTTTCCAATGCCCTATATCTTCACCTAGGTTCTGCACAACCATATCATTCTCCAACAATTATTACAATCATGACCAGATCTAAAGAAACATCTAAAAATTGCACACAGATTACAAAATTACTTTTGGAAAAGAGAATTCTATAAAACATTGAGACAATCTTAGAACTTGGTCTTAGTCATTCTCAGTATTCGGCGAAAGAGAAGAACAAGGAAAAATAAAATAAGAAAACCTATATTTGTTTTGTGCCTTACGCAACAACAAAAAATGAAACCATGGGCAGAGGAAAATAATATTGTTAAGAAGAAAATTTGTACAAAACCTGCCTCGCATGAACAAAGGTTTATGCACTACAATATCAGCTACCTCACAATTTTGGAGTGCATAATAACTAACAAACTGATTGAGAAGATGGCCATGTCTCAGTCATTTTCATCAAAAGGAGAGGAAAATTGCAGTAGTTTTCCATTCCATGCACATTAGAAGAAGACAAGTAACACATAAAGCAATCAGAATTGAGTAGAAGGCCATGATGTTTTAACTTTGCAAGATGTGAATTGATTTCTCCAAATGTTTTATTTTCTATAATCATTACTTAGTTTGAGTGTAATTAACACTGTTCTCAAGGCATGTCAACCCCCCTACTATTCCCAATCCACAATTTCTAATGCATATCTACTAGCTTTGGTAATAGATCCATATTAACCAATTTGACACTTGTAGGTGCCAAGGATGCTCCATTTATTCACTACACACATTTTTAGCTATATTATATTTAAAAAGAAATAAACATATCTAAATTAAA